>JAMXBD010002273.1:0-215912 GCA_024138025.1 Combretum micranthum | reverse complement strand
CTTGAAATATATTGACCCGCACTTGATTTCCACTTGTTCCAAAGCTTTGATACCCATGTAATCCATCACTAGTATACGTCATTAAACTTTGGAAGTGTTGATTGAAAGCTTGTTGAATCTTCTTAGCTCGAGATCTCGTGATCGGTCCTTGGGGTAAGTAAGTTAATTGGACTTGAATTTCTTTGAACTTCAACCGTAGCCACTTGATCTTCATGTTGACTTGGCTCGCGATCTTGATCGTTGGTTCATCTATAACAGTATGTTTGGTTATTCATTGAGTTGTGGTTTCGCTCATACTCCTATAGTTTTTCAGGTTCACTTTATGACCCTGGTTAGTTACATCCAAGAATATGGCTCCGGTAAGAGCTTTGAAGCTAGAAGTCTACAGATATATTTTAGTTTGATGGTTATGTACTATTAGATTAGATTATTTAGTTGTGTAATACAAAGGAATTATATGGTTTGTAATAGTAATGTAATGTTTATTCACTAAGTCATTTCTCTCATATATTTGTTATTTCTTATCAAGCAACTAAAAAGATCCTGTTGTTTTGAAAACCTGTCATTCTCTGAAGGTAATCTAGTAATGGTATGCAAGTGTAACTTGTTTACTACTACTAGGGTACCCTCAGGGCGTGACACTTGGAAAAATAAATCCGCTCCTCCTCCTGAACAAATAATTGGTGATGTTTAAGCTAGTGTTAAAACAAGATCTAATTTAAAGGATTTTGAAAATCATTTTGCTTTATTATCCGAATTTAAGCCTAATAATGTTGATGAAGTATTAAGTGATAATAATTGGATAGATGCCATGCAAGATGAACTAAGTCAATTTCAAAGAAATAATGTATGGAATCTTGTGCCTAAACCTAAAGGAAAATCAATAATTAGAACTAAATGGTTTTCAAGAACAAATTAGATGGAGATGGTAAAATAGTTAGAAATAAGAAATATTAGTGGCTAAAGGATATTCATAAGAAGAAGGAATAGACTTTGATGAAACATATGCCTATAGCTAGATTATAATCAATTCATTTGATGCTTGCATATGCATGTTTCAAAAATTTCAAAGTTTTTGAAATGGATGCAAAAAGTGTATTTTTAAATGGTTTTATAAAAGAGAAAGTTTTTGTAGAATAACCCCCTGGTTTTGTAGAATATAAAGTTTTATATGGTTTAAAATAAGCCCCAAGGGCATGGTATGAAAGATCAAGTATGTTTTTAATTTCAAAAGGTTTTCAAAGAGGAACTGTTGACACAACCTTATTTTTAAAACCACATGATAAGGATACTTAATTATTCAAATATACGTGGATGATATTATATTTGGATCTATTAATGAAATATATTGTCAAGAGTTTGCAAAGAGTATGCAGGAAGAATTTGAAATGTCAATGATGGATAAATTGACCTTCTTTCTTGGACTACAAATTAAACAAACAAAGAAGGAATCTTCATACATTAAGAAAATACATAAAAAAAATTCTAAAGAAATTCGGGTATGAAGGATTAAATTGCAGCTCCATAATACTTCAACAAGGTTAGATTCTGACTTAAATGGGAAAAAGGTAAATGAAAAGTTATATAAAAGTCTCATTGGTTCTTTATTATATTTAACTGCATCCAAACCTGATATTCTCTTTAGTGTATGTTTGTGTGCTAGATTTCAAAGTACACCAACAGAAACACATTTCACAGCTGTTAAAAGAATTTTCAAGTATTGGGAAAATACTTCAAAATTAGGCATCTGGTACCCTAAAAATCAAATTTTTGATTTAATAGGTTACTCTGATGCAGATTATGTTGATTGCAAAATTGATAGAAAAAGCACATCTGGTACTTGTCAATTTTTAGGTGACAAATTAGTTTCTTGGTCTTCTAAGAAACAAAATCCTATTGCCTTATCTACAACAGAAGCAGAATATGTTTCTATTGAAAATTGTTGTGCTCAAATACTATGGATTAAACAACAATTACAAGATTATGGTTTATTTTATAAAAATATACTAATTAAATGTGGTGATACAAGTGCAATTAATCTGACAAAAAATCCAGTGCATCATTCTAGATCTAAACATATTGAAATTCAACATCATTTTATTCGAGATTGTCATGCCCCGGAGGGTACCCTAAACGTGGCAGTCCGCCGCACATAATATTAAAGCTTAAGAATGACCACCTCAGTCATGCGAAGGCTTCCATACTATGTACAAGGCGTCTAACACATGGAGGAGACACATCGAAATGATACATTTTATGTTGATATAACTTGAGTAATAATGTAAAGGAATTTCAATTTACTATGCTCCAAATACAAAGCATTATACTTCAATTACATTCATCAAAAGATTTCACTACATAAAACTATTACAAGGCAAATCATAAAGCCTAGCTAATAACTTCAAACATTCTTATTCCTTGCCAGAATCCCGAAGTCATTCTCGGCTCCAACCATCTTGATCCCCACTTAGCATTCTTGAGATAACCTGTTCATTTAAACATCTATTGGGTATAAGCTACACTAGCTTAGTGAGTAGAACTCCAGATTACATTTTAACACATCATACATCAAGTGATTAGTTAGACAAGTGATATGCATTAAACACGTGAATTCAACAAACAAATGACCAGCCAAAAATCATATATGGATGGACTTGCGCCGTCCATCCCGGGTTAGCAGATTAATGAATCCTGCGGTACGACCAAGACCGTTTCAGCTTACGGACAACTTTGAACTATAATTCGTTTAAAGACAACGATTAACCAACAAATGCTAATGCTCCATCCCCATCGTAATATGAATGAGTTCAATTTCATCTTCAATTCCGAATAATCAATTATATCAATTCTTTTAAGTAATCAATCAATAATCGCAGATAGTCAATTTTAATTCATCTATACAAGCAATAATTAATCACCCAGCTTCGATATTCTTATATTCCATTTCTCACATCAATAATAAGCAAACATAGTCCCCATTCGTCCCCATCATGCATATTTGTTTTATCTTTACCAAATATCTAGTACGACTATTATTACGATCACATATAATAAATAAAATCGAAAGTAATACTCACTCGGCCATTGGATCACCGGTCTCTTAGTACAAGTAATCCGGTGGTAAGGAATCATCGATATCGGAGTCACTTAAAAAAGAAGAAATACCCTAATAAGTATTTCATCACTTAACTAGTTCAAGCTATCTCATACAAACTATCAAATTTGGAATTCTCATCTTAAGCGGGAATTCCAACTTAAAACGGCCATAACTTGGTCATTTTAGCTCATAATTTAGTAAATTATATATTGATTTCTATCTACTTAGAAAGATCTATCTAATTATAATATTATATTTAAGTTTTGAAAACTTTGAAGCTTCGAAAAGATCGGATCAAATCAGAACAGTAGCAAATTCTAACTCCGAAAAATAGTTTTGTAAATGTTTGTAATTTTCCTACTATATAGATTAATTATACATGCAATTTTGATGATTTCCTATCATGAATGGAATGTTATGAGCTTGATGTATGCATGCTTTTGACAATATTAACTAAAAGGAATTTTTAGAAGCTTTCTATATAAGCCCCTAGATTTTTCGATAATATAAGAAAACCCTAAGAACTGGAAGTTAAAACGAAACCCTAAAGTTAACCTAGTTATATGATTAGTCTAGTGAATCTAGATCCGGCAATCCCGTGTTCTTAAACCCTAAAAAACGAAATTGAAATAATTGTGGTATATGATTCGTAATAATATAGGAAATCTTAAAAATATTAGATTCGTAATATTCTAGTGTCATTTGGATCCGATCGGTATCAGTTTTCAAAAACCGTATCTCGGTGCACCGGATAGTGAAAATATTCCGACAACACCAATAGATTCATAAAAATATTATGATTCAAAAAAAATCAGTTTTAGAATTTTCAGTACTAAAAATATCAAATATAAGTCGTTTACGCGTATTTTCTTTACAACCGGTATTTTAATTGTCTAGTCTACTATTCATTACTATTCATCTATCTCTACTTTTTCTTACACTCTATTCTTACATACTACCATACCTATACCTTACAATTTACCTTCTCCATACAACTTTAATCACATCACACTTTACACATTACTTCTTTTATTACAAAACAAACAAAATAAATTAATTTCCTCCCTCTACAATGCTTAAACCGGCGCCATCCCTCGCTCTCTTCCATCTAATTATTTTTTTCTTTTGCAATTTATTTTATTACATCTAATTTCCACTCCAAAAATCTATAAATACCCCATTCCTCCTTCATTCTTTCACAAAACACAATTCATACTAAAACTCTCCCAAAATCACTTCATAAAACCTCTCTCTCAAGTTCTCTCTTTTCTTTAGGAAACCCATTCCCACATGTTACATAACCTTAGGTAAAAGTTTCTTTCATATACTCATCATATTCATACAACTTAACACGAGTTTAGTGTATGTTTCTTAGACTCATGAGAGTTAAAGAAGCAACAATTTATTCATGTTTTGTTTCTATTCATGTTTCTATTCTTTTCTTTATGTTATTATTATGTTGTTATTGTTTTTGTTATTATTATCTGTTTCTAATCTAACTTATATAAAGTATTACGTATATTATGTATATATATTTATTTAGAGATATAAACTCATTTGTTATTTATTGACTTTGAAGTTATGCAATTTATTTATTTTATGTTGTTATTAAAACTAGTCTTTCTAGTCTTAGACTTGTCCATATCAAGTCAAAACAATTTTCTTTCTTTGCTTTTCTTTTTATTTGAGGACTAGTCTATTCTTAGTTCCGGGGTACCTTGATGAAGCTAAAGTTCCCAATACTTGACTTTACTTTTATGCTCTTATTTTATTCATCTTATTTTGTTGTTTTATGACATTTCTCATTGTTACATATTCTCATTCATGCATGAACATGTTGATATTGTTTCAACCATAATAGAAATGAGTTTTCTTAAGTAATAAAAATGAACTCTCTTTAAAAATAAATTTTGTCACATAAGGAAAATTTTCTATCTTAACAAATATTTTCTAAGATTAGATAAGTTTAGCTCAAATTTTAGTAATAACACTATATATGATTTTATCAAGAAATACATAAAGTAAAGTTATTACAAACTCTCTTTTCAAACCAATAAAATAAAAAAGTTTCTTTAAACTTAATTCGTTGCTTAAAGTTTTCCTAAACTTATTTATCGAAGTTTTCTACCAATACTTTAGAATACTAAAGTCTAGACAAGTTTTACAAAATTATCAAAATATAACCTTTACAAGGATAAGCCTTACTTAGGAAATAAAAATAATAAATAACTATTGGTATTATTCTTTTAGAGTGGGTCTAACTTTAAAAAAAACTTTAGAACTTATAACCATGAAATATTTAGAAAAGCTATGTTTTCTAAACCACTAGAAATAAATTTATGGGAATCTCAAAAGATTAATTTGCAAGTCAGGGAAGATCCTACACAAAGGGAAAATTTATTCCAGGCCAGATGTATGATTCAGGAGAAGATTTGTAAATTGGTTGTCGATGGGGGTAGTTGTGCTAATGTGATTTCACAAGATTTTGTGAAGAGAATGAATCTGCAGGTGATTCCACATCCAAGGCCATATAGCCTTCGATGGTTGAGTTCTCCAGATGTGATACATATTCATAAACAGGCACAGGTTACTTTGCAATAGGAGATTATGAAGATACAATAACATGTGATGTAGCTCCTATGGATTGTGCACAGATATTGCTGGGTAGACCATGGTAATATGATAGGCGAGTTATCTATGATGGATATAAGAATACCTACAAGATTCATAAAGATGGACAGATATTCTTACTGGTTCCAATGACTTTGGCTGAAGCTCAACAAGAGAGATATGAAAATGTTCGAGCTAAAGGTCAAAGGAGTTTATTTTTGTATCCTTGCAGGTCTTCCAAGAAAAGAAAGAAGTCGCCTCAAAGGTTTCAGGAGATTCAACATGTTCCACATGACGTTCCATCCAGATTGAATGCCAAGATTCGAGGTCGAATCTTTTCCAAGAAGGGGAGAATGATGCGAACGCATCAAAGCCAATTTATCAGTTAATTGTTATTTTTAATTTCTTTGTCAGTTACAGTCAGTTACTTATTATTTATCAGTTACATATCTTTAATTTCTTTGTCAGTTACAGTCGGTTACTTATTTTTGTCAGTTACATATTTTTAATTTCTTTGTCAGTTACATGGCTTTTGGGTTTTTCCTGTGTCCTTTAGTTTCCTAGGTTATTTTAAGTGTTTTTTTTTTTTTAAAATGCTATATATTAAGCCTTGGTGATGAGAATTGGAAGTTTTAGTTGATTTCTATTTTGGTGAGTTGATGTAAGAGAGTTCTCTCTTGTAATTGACAGGATTGTCAATACATGTTATGAATGTTGAGAATTATAATTTTCTTTATTCTTCTTGCTGATTGAATTTTTATATTCCTTTAGCAATTCGTGAGAGTTTTTTTTACAAATCGTGAGTTATATCGATTTGTGATTCCATTCATAAACCAGTTTGATTTTTGTTAGTCGTGGCACCTATCGACTAATAATATCATCCATATCATTTATTTCTGTTTCCTTTAAATTCAGAAAACCCAAAAAAAAGATTGTGAAAAATTATTAACCCCCTTGGGTTCTTATCAATTTCCACCACCACCATCGTCGAGATCACACCAAAACTTGCTTGTCAATTTCATCAAAAGTAACAGCTACTTTGATGGAACCTTCGGAAAACTAGCTGAAGCCGAAGACTGGTTGGCCCAAATCGAGAGATCATTTGATGGTTATGAGGTATCCCACCACTTAAGAGTCAGTTTTGGGACATTCATGTTGAAGTTTAATGCTCGAATATGGTGGGAATCGAAGAAGCGAGAATTGACTGCTCTAGTTACTTGGGATATGTTTCGAGAAGAGTTCTTAGAGAACTTGATAAGATCCAAAGGGGGTTAACAATTTTTCACAATCTTTTTGGGTTTTCAAATTTTAAAGGACAACAGAAATAAATGATATGGATGATATTATTAGTCGATAGGTGCCACGACTAACAAAAATCAAACTGGTTTGTGAATGGAATCACAAATCGATATAACTCACGATTTGTAAAAACTCTCACGAATTGCTAAAGGAATATAAAAATTCAATCAGCAAGAATAAAGAAAATTATAATTCTCAATATTCATAACATGTATTGACAATCCTGTCAATTACAAGAGAGAACTCTCTCACATAAACTCACCAAAATAGAAATCAACTAAAACCTTTTTCTCATCAGCAGATTTTCTAGGTTCAACCCAAACCACTTGCAACTCTTTCTTCTCCTCCTTCTGCTGATTTAACTTCTTTTCATAACTTTTAAAGAAACGCTCAAATCCTTTTCAAGTTTATTAAATACTTGTCTAATTTCACCCAATAACAAATTTTTGTAATCTGAAGTACCATCATGATATTTTAGAGATCGTTTTTCTGGATAATTTAGATCATTTTGTTTATAAGATTGCTCCTTTCGATAATACAAATCTTCATGAGTACGTCTATGAGATCGCTCACTTCGATAATTCAAATTATCTTCAACATGCCTTGAATGACCTTTATAAAAATCCTTTCTTTGATGTTGAATCTCATCTTTATAATAACTTTCAGGATGACTAAATCTCAACATGATTTTAGACAACACAAGCAATTCAATAACAAATCCAAGAACCCTAATTCTCCAAATCCCACAATTCAACAACAACAGAAATTTCACAGCACAATCACAACCCCTAAATTTCTAGATCTAACAAAAAAAGTTCAACGATCTTACCAATCTGAAGCGCGTCGCACCAAAAGCTCTGATACCAAATGATACGAAAAACCTTAGGTATATTAAACCTAAGACCCAACGATCGATGATGGAATTCGAACCCAAGGACCGTCTAAGAAATTTGGTGGAAACCGCGACCCATTGCCTATATGGAGACAAGAACCTTGGTATAGTGGTAGACGCCACAACCGGTGATGGCAAACCGATTGATAAGTCAAAGGAGTTGAACACCACGGGAAACTCCCGATAAGTTCATAAATAAGTTCATTGCATAACTCAAAGAGAAGAAACTCTCATATTTTCATTATCAAAGATATCTGTCATATATGTTACATCTCATAGATTTATATAGGCTTTTAATTAGCCTAAAAACTAAGCTACAATAAATAAGGAAAAATAACCTATTAATGACTCATAGGAATATGTAAAGACAAACTTGACAATAAACAACCTATTAATGACTTCTAGAAATATGTAAAGACAAATTTGACAATTAGACAAGAAAATATGAAAAGACATAAAAAAAATCCGAAAAGACACAAAAACTTAAATATCCCTAATAAATATCCTAAAGAAATAATAAATACCCTAAAAAGATATAAACTTAAATATGATATGACGCCATCTGATTCTCATTAGAACTACTTTCCAGGGAGTCTCGGAGTTCAGTACAGTGCTGACTTCTTGAATATTTCTCAAAAGGGGAGAACCATTGAACAGTACGAAATGAGTTAGTCGCTTGTATAGTATGCTCCTGAATCCTATAAGCACAGCGAGGAGTTAAAGAGACAAATTTTCTTGAATGGATTGGATGAGGACCTAAAGATTCGTTTGGTGGAGTTGATATTAGAAGTTATAAGGGGCTAGTGGAAAATGCTCGAATTATAGAAGAAGCCAAAAAGATGAAGACAAAAGCTCCGGAGAAGAAAGTGTTTGTATTTGGAAGGAAGCCTTATGAAGAACCAAGTTCAGGATTCAAAAATAAGAGGTTTAAGACCTTTTGGAAGTTTCAAAGGAAGTGGAAGCAATCAGAGGGAAGTAACCAAGGTAGATGTCACATGTTGGAAATGCCGAGGGAAGCATTATCCAAAGTCTTGCCCACAATTGCAAAACAAGTGCTTCTTTTGTGGTAGCCTGGATCATAAAATCCTGAAGTGTCCCAAGAACAACACCAGTGTCTGCTATGTATGCAAGCAGTCAGGGCACTTTGCAAATGAATGCCCAAAAAGGAAAAATGCTTTAATGAGGTCATCCAACACCTCGGGAGGATCCGCCCTTGTCAGAACCAACAATGGTAATGGAAATGGGAACCGCTCTGGCACCTCGGTGCATGGAATGAGAGTCTACAATCTGGAGGGCTAGTGGATGTCCGAGGAAGTTGATGATGAGGAAGAAGGATGTGAGTTTGCTACCTTGGAAGGTGATGAAAGCTATGATCATGGACTCGTTGCTGGTTAGCCTTAACTTTAAGCTATCGTTTTGTTTGTTCATAGTATCTTTTACGTTATCAATCCATAATAATAGAATCCCTATATCTCTTTAGCTTAAAGCTTTAGAAAAGTTAGATAAGTATAGTATGGTTAGTAACTAATGCGTGTTGAACGCAAGAAGTATACGAATATCTAACGAGACCGCTTATGCCTTGTTTGATACCGGAGCCACCCATCGTTCATCACCTCCAATGTTGCTAACAAGACCAGTTTACCTATAGTCACCACCACTACCAGCTTCAAGATAAAGATACCTACGGGTAGCCTCATAACCACTCGAGAAATGTTGAAGGAATGCCCTTTGGAGATCCAAAGACACCATACGACAAGTGACTTGATTGTGTTGGAGATGAATAAATATGAAGTAATTCTTGGAATGAGTTGGTTGACCCATGTTAAAGCCACGGTAGATTGTCGAGAGAAGAAGGTGAATTTTAAGGATGTAAATGAGAAGGATATTGAGTTCAAAGGAGAATCCGCGGTCATAAGGAGGCAAGGATTAAGTTCGCTCGAGTTAGTAATAGAGGAAGAGATCGACCGACAAATCAATGTTGTAGAAGAAGAAAGTGAAGGACCAAAGGTGGAGGATATATCCACAGTCAATGAGTTTCCTGATGTTTTTCCCGAGGAATTACCTGGATTGCCACCAAAGAGGGAGATTGATTTTGAGATTAGCTTGATGCCAAATACCGAGCCAATATCAAAAGCTCCATGCCACATGGCACTGGTAGAGTTGAAGGAACTCAAGAAGCAATTACAAGAGCTTCTAGATCAAGGATTTATACGCCCAAGTGTATTACCATGGGGAGCACCAGTCTTGTTTGTTACGAAAAAGGATGGGTCTATGAGGTTATGTATCGATTACCAGGAGTTGAATAAAGTTACAATCAAGAATAAGTATCCATTACCTCGGATTGATGACCTCTTTGATCAGTTGCAAGGAGCAAATGTGTTTTCACGCATCGACTTGAGGTCTGGATACCATCAATTAAAAGTAAGGACGGAAGATGTACCAAAGACCGCTTTTCGAACTCGTTATGGACATTATAAGTTCTTAGTGATGTCTTTTGGATTAACAAATGCACCTGCCGCTTTCATGGACTTGATGAATCGAATCTATAAGCCCTTGTTGGATAAGTGCGTTATAGTTTTCATCGACGATATTTTGGTCTACTTAACTACACGAGAGGAACATGAGGAACACTTCCGTATGGCACTTCGGACGTTAAGAGAACAAAAGTTGTATGCTAAATTGTCAAAGTGTGACTTTTGGTTGGATAAGATATCCTTTTTAGGGCATGTTGTTTCCGGAAGTGGCATATCGGTTGACCCTGAAAAGATTAAAGCAGTGATGGAGTGGAAGCAACCGAAGACGGTAACGAAAGTAAGAAGCTTTCTTGGTCTAGCTGGCTATTATCAAAAGTTTGTAAAGAATTTCTCGACTATAGCCAAGCCATTAACGCAACTTACTCAAAAGAATGAGAAGTTCATCTGGACCGATAAAAGAGAAAAGAGTTTTCAAGAGCTCAAGCAGAAGCTTGTATCTGCACCGATACTCGTTCAGCCAGACCCCGAGAAGCCATACACGGTGCATAGCGATGCATCAAGAAATGTGTGCTAATGCAAGAAGGAAAAGTGATTGCTTATGCTTCGCGACAGTTGAGACCGCACTAGCAAAATTATCCGACACATGACTTGGAACTAGCTACCGTTGTTTTCGCACTCAAGATATGGAGGCATCACTTGTATGGACAAAGATGCGAAATATATACGGATCACAAGAGCCTCAAGAACCTATTCACTCAAAAGGAGTTGAATATGAGACAACGAAGATGGTTAGAGCTTATAAAGGACTATGATCTTGGAATCAATTATTGTCTAAGAAAAGTTAATGCCGTCGCTGATGCCTTAAGTCGAAAGAATCATGAGGAAGTTGCCGCTTTGTTGACCGACCAAAAAGAGTTGGTAAGAGAATTCGAAAGTCTGAGTATCGAATTCATTGGGAAAGATGTGGAGGTAGAAATATCTAAGTTGATGATGAAACTAACCCTTGTGGAACGGATTAAAGAAGCTCAACGGTATGATGAAGTCATACAAAGGATCAAACGGGAAGTACAAGCGGAGAAGTATACTGACTTCACCATAGATGAAGAGGATGTAGTGAGGATGAAGGGAAGGTTATGTGTGCCAGATGATGAGAATACGAGGAGAGAAATCATGAGTGAAGCTCATAACTCAGAATACACAGTACATCCGGGAGGAACTAAGATGTATCAAGATCTCAAGAGCCACTTTTGGTGGAATGGAATGAAACGAGATGTAGCCAATTATGTGATGAAGTGCCCAACTTGTCAACAAGTAAAGGTGGAACATCAAAGGCCGGAAGGATTGCTAAAACCTTTGCCGATACCCGAGTGGAAGTGGGATCAAATCTCGATGGATTTCTTGTGTGGACTACAAAGGACATCGATAGGATATGATGCCATATGGGTCATGGTTGTAAGCCCCAGAAAATTTCAGTAAATAATTTCAAGATGAACTTCGAAAATAAACCCGAAAAATCACTCCAAATTAAAACCGAATTTCAACTAGTCCAAAAACACGAGCGAATCCAGAAATTTCCAAAGCTTGAGAAAAATAATAATCCTTAAAAATAAAATAAGAACTCAACATACTTCAATTCCAAAACCACTACGTACGACAAACTCTAGACGTAACCCCGACTTATAAAAATGGGTAATATAGAACCCCAAAATCAAATTATTAAAAAGTAAATAACGATAAACTTTCGAAAATGAAACCCAATTAAAAAAAAATTTCGAAAACGTTAAAAGATATTAAATACTTACAAAAATAAAATTTAAAATAAACTTCAAATTAAATATGTTGTATGAACATAAATATTAGTTTCCAAATTGGCAAAGGTCTAAACTGGAAAATCACCCGGAAACCCTAACCGGAATACAACAGTGTGAGTCCGGCAATCTAGTGCCCCTAACCCTAGAGGCCGAGATGTAGTTTAAATATATAGAATAGCTCATAGTAATATGAGTTTGTTTAAAAATATCAGATTGGTAAATTTTTGACCTATTTCGAACTCGTTCGGATACAGACTTCAAAAAACGTGTCCCAGGGCTCGAGATATAAAAAATATACCAATAGTATCATTAGATTCGTAATTTCATAAGATTTCAAAATATATTAGTTATAGAATTTTTCGGGTTATAAAAATTACAGTTATAACCTTTTTATCGTATTTCCATTATTACCGATAATTGATTAGTCTTTTGCACTATTCATTTTTATTTCATTACAAAATTTTATTATTCTTATTAAGTCTTATATTTTTAGATAAATATTTTATATGTTATAGAAAATTTCGTTTTTCTAAATTTAGTTCGTTTCGGGTCTTTACGGATTAGATTCTGTTTAAGACCCGATACTAAAATTAAAATAAATTAATTTAATAATTGAAAAATATTTTAAAAATATTTTTATTTTCATAAAATAATTTTTTAGAATTTTTCGGGTTATAAAAATATTATTTATAGCCCACATTCGTGTATTTTGATCATACCAGTAACATATTTGTTAAAATACTAAAATAATTCAAATAATTGTTTAAATTTAACTATGAAAAATCCGCTACAAATATTTGGAATAAATTTTCTAATTTTAATTTATTTTATTAAGAAAGTACCTTTACAACCCATACCTTCAAGTACACCTTACATATATCACTTCCTTTTCGCTTTAATCTTTCTACACATTATCTCACAATTCATGGAAGATTTTTGACTCATTCATGGCTGCCATTGTCCTTTAATTTACTCCTATTTTGACTAAAATTAATTATATTTCAATCCTTCTTCAAAAAGTTACATTACACATTAATTATACAATTCAAATTTGAGTCAAATTTCAACAAAATTCACTCTCTCTCCTCCTACACATTCACGTGCAGCACACACACACACATTTGGCTGCCTTGTTTTATTTTTTCTTCTTTTCTTACAATTAAAACACTCATTTTCTCTCACTCCTTCATTTATTCACTTTCCCTCGTTCATTCTTTAACCTTTTCTCTCTCTATTTCCTCTCTTTTCTTCTTCTTCTTGTTCTTGTAATCCCCTGAATTTTAGATAACCTGAATATGATACTTAATAAATTGTGACATAGAATCTTGGAGAACTTCAAGAAAAAGTCATAAAGACCACTCCCGATTTTTCGCGATTTAATAACATTAAAGTATAAACAAATTTTGTTATAATTACAAGAATTCGAATCCTTATAGGTAAAATTTTGAGGCACAAAATATAACTTCCATAATCATAACTAATTAATAATCAAGATGAGTTCTAGGCAATAAAAGACAATATTTCGCAACACAAGTCAAAAATTCTACAAGTGATTATAAATAGTCTTAGATTACACATGTAAGAAGAAATAATTAATTTTAAAAGCCTATTGGTTAGAAAATAATAATTTAGAAAAGGATCACTAAAGTTAAAAAAAATAGATGATAGGATTAAAAAAAAATCAATATTTATAAATCTAGACCTTACATAAAAATATATATGTGCATATACAAGATATATAGTAAAGAAATATTTTCCAAAAGAATATAACAATAATAGTATGATTAACATATAAATATGATAGTAAATTACAATCCTAAATATATGATAGATATTGGATTTAAGACCCGATTAGACCTTAGTTAGAAACTTTAGAGTATTGTGAACCTATTTATGATCTAAAAACCTTAAGAATCTAAATAAATAAATGCATTAAAAAGACACCAAAGATAGATTTTGTAATTTAAATCAAGAACCAAGAATAAATTATGTACGTATAAATAAATAAATGGCTTTAAATTTTAAATGCATTAAAAGGCTAATAATTCATGGAATGTGTATAATAAGAATAACCTATTAAAGATAAAACATTAGGGATATGTGTTACAGAAGAGCCAACGGTCCAAAGTTTAGATCCAAATCAACATGAAGACCAAGTGGCAACCATGGAACCTCAAAGAAATTCAAGTCCAATAAGTTTTCCTAAAGGACCAATCACAAGAGCTAGAGCTAAGAAGATTCAACAAGCCTACAATAATCACTTCTAAGGCTTATTAGAGCATGCCAAGGATGAATCACAAGGTTATCAAGGCTTTGGAACAAGGATGGAGCAAGTATACTTCAATATTTTTCAAGTAATCATCAAATAGAGCCAAGGAAAGCTGATTTGTGCAGAGAAACAAGAATGGCCGCCAGCCATTATCCCATGGCCGCCGGCCATGACTCCCCTGGCCAATTTTTCGAACTTTACAATTTTGCTCCAGAATGCTCATGGCCGCCTGCCATCTTTGATTGGCCGCCAGCCAACATTTAGGACGTATTGAATTCATTGTTTTGACGTTTTGTTTTCCTTTGTTTGGTTATATAAACCTATTTGGTTGTTTGTAAAGACAGATTATTGTTGAATGAAAAACCGAAGCTTTTGCTTGAAATCTTTGTGTTCTTGATAGAATACATGCTTTAGGAACATTCAAAGAAGATCGATCACCTTCTTTGTGGAGTGTTTCGCAATTAGGGTTTGTTATCCTAATTCTTTAGATCAACAACCTAAGACAAATCTGATATCTAATCCTTCTTAGGGATTGAAATCAAAGGCATCCGTGGGTTTTCTATTCATTGTGTTGGGGGTTCGCAATATCCAAAGGGGTTCTCACGCGTGAATACGAAGGTTCTCGTATCATTTGGTATCAGAGCCTAGGCTCTAGATCAGGTTATATCGTTCTTTCTATTAATCTTTTGTTTCTTGCTTTCAATTCTTGGATTGTTCATCAAGATCAAATCTGATTCTTGTTAGTGAAAAAAAAAAAAAAGATTGAATCTTTATTGTTCCTAGGGTTTGTTCATCAATTGAACGGACTATTAGATATCTTGTGTGTGTGATCTTTTTGTTGTTACAAGCGAAAGATTAGGGTTTGAAAATCTCTATTCTTGAGATTTGAGTTCAAAAAAAAAAAAAAAAAATCACCAAAGATCAATTCTTGTCTTGAGTATTGAGTGTCTTTCCAACAATATAATTCTTGTGTAGAGTTCGTTGAGTTTTCTTCAATTCTCGTTTGTCTGATTCGAAGAGTCTTGAAATTGTCCATTGTATCACTCTAAACACCTTGGTATCGAAATTCTTGGAATTGTTCTAAGAGTGTGATTCGATTAAGAACACGAAAAGAACAGGCTCGAGAGGTGTGAGGGAAACCCTGTGTGTGGCATCTTGATTAGAGAAACACGAGTGAACACCCCATCTTGTGAGTGATAAACACGAAAGGGAGCGCTTGTGAGGAAATTGAACTTTATTATTGCTAACGATTATTTGTTTTGCAGGAAAAGATGTCGGGTAAGGGTGTGATTGAAGGTAGGGACGGAGGTAGTAAAGAAGGGGCTTTGATGCAAGACGCTAGAGCATCTGAGTATAAGCGTCTAATCGAGATGATGATGGATATGAAGGAGTCTCTAGAAAATATGAATTTGAGACTACAAGCTGTTGAGAAGGAGGCGAGTCCTATGGGAGTAAATAGAGGAGTTAGTTCTACCACACCCCAGGTTGATGATGTGGGGGATGTTAATGAGTATCGGGAGGAGGAGTATGATGATAGTCCACCTATGATATTCAATAGGAGAGGTAGAGGTGGTAGAGGCGGTAGGGGTATAGGAAGAGGAAGAATGCAGGAAATTATCCCGTTGCTAGGAATAGATGGAATGATGATTATGTAGATCGAGATTTGGGGAGTATCAAGTTGAAAATTCCTATCTTTCAGGGTAAGTCTGATCCTGAAGCTTATTTGCAATGGGAAAAGCGAGTTGAGTTGATTTTTGATTGTCACCAATTTAGTGAGGAGAAAAAGGTGAAATTGGCTGTTACCCAATTTCAAGATTATGCTATATCTTGGTGGGATCAGTTGGTGACAAGTAGGAGGAGGAATATGGAGTACCCTATTGATACTTGGCAGGAGCTTAGGGCTGTGATGAGGAAGCGTTTCGTTCCCAAGTACTTTCAAAGGGAATTGATTCAGCGGCTTCAAGTGTTGAGACAAGGTAGTAGGAGTGTAGAGGACTACTACAAGGAGATGGAGATGATCATGACGAGGGCTGATGTGGTTGAAGATGAAGAATCCACCATGGCACGGTTCTTGGGTGGCTTGAAAAGAAATCGCTGATAAAGTGGAGTTGCTACCATATGTCGAGTTGGAGAGATGGTACATCTTGCCATCAAAATCGAGAAGCAACTTCATGGCAAAGGTTCAAACAGGTATGTTTCCAAATCTTCTTCAAGCTATAATAATAATTGGAAAGGATATGGAAAATCTGAATTTAAAGGTGGAAATAAGTCTACATTGATGTAGCAAAGAGTAAGTCTGGTGGGGTTTCATCTGAGAAACCTAAAGTAGATGATCAGAAGGGTAGAAATCGAGATATTAAATGTTGGAAGTGTCAAGGTGTTGGACACATTAGTAGGGAGTGCCCTAATAGGAGAACTATGGTGGTGAGAAATGGGGAAGTTGTCACTGATGATGAGAGAGCTGATAGTGACAAAGAGGAGGAAGCCATGCCTGAATTAGAAGACTGTAGTGATGAGGGTAGCATTGATGAGCCAGAAAAGGTTGAAATATTGGTTACTAGGCGTGCACTTAATACACAGTTGAAGGAAGATTGCCAGGAGGAGCAGCGAGAGAATTTATTCCACACTAGAGGCCTTGTGCAAGGGAGAGGTTGTAGTGTGATTGTCGATGGAGGAAGTTGTACTAATGTGGTAAGTACACTTCTAATTAACGATTGGAGTTGCCTACTGTACCCCATCCTAGACCATACAAACTACAATGGCTTAGCGATTGTGGTGAGGTTAAGGTAAATAGGCAAGCTTTAATTTCTCTAACCATTGGCAAATACCATGATGAAATATTATGTGACGTCGTTCCTATGCATGCTAGTGATCTTCTATTAGGAAGACCTTGGCAATTTGATAGACAAACAGTGCATAATGGCTACACCAATCGATACACTTTCACCAAAGATGGCAGAAAAACTACTTTAACACCATTGTCATCCAAAGAAGTGTATGAAGACCAATGTGCTTTGGAAAGATTGAGAGAAGAGGCCGAAAGAAAAGAGCGTGAGAGTAGAAAAAGCACTTTTGAGAGAGAGAAGAAAAAGAGTGAAAATAAAGAGAGTGATGAAAGTGAGTTGAGTGAAAGAAAGAGGGGAGTGAAAAGCAAAATAAAAATCGGCCTAGAGAGAAAAAGAGTAAGAATGTGAGCTTGATTGCTAGGACGAGTGAGGTTAGATATGCTTTGCATGCCAATCGACCTATATTTGTACTATTGTACAAAGGGGCTTGTTTGGCAACTAATGAGATTAACCAATCTTTGCCTAGTGTGTTTTCTGATTTATTGCAGGAATTTGAAGACGTGTTTCCTGAAGAGATGCCTAGTGGACTTCCACCTGTGAGAGGCATTGAGCATCAGATTGACTTCATTCCTGGAGCTGTCATACCCAACCGACCTGCCTATAGAACTAATCCTAGTGAGGCGAAGGAGATCCAGAAGCAGGTTGAGGAGTTGTTAGAGAAGGGGTATGTGAGAGAAAGTCTGAGTCCTTGTTCGGTTCCTGTAATATTAGTGCCTAAGAAGGACGGGACTTGGAGAATGTGTGTAGACTGCAGAGCCATCAACAAAATCACTGTAAAGTATCGTCATCCTATACCTAGGTTAGATGATATGTTGGATGAATTGTATGGTTCATGTTTGTTTACCAAAATTGATTTAAAATCTGGTTACTATCAAATTCGCATGAAAGTAGGCGATGAATGGAAAACTGCATTTAAGACTAAGTATGGTTTGTATGAATGGCTTGTCATGCCTTTTGGTCTTACAAATGCACCTAGTACTTTTATGCGATTGATGAATCATGTGTTGCGTGACTACTTAGGTAAATTTGTTGTGGTTTACTTTGATGATATTCTGATTTACTCTAAGTGTCTGAATGATCACGTATTGCATGTGCGACTAGTGTTAACAAAGCTAAGAGAGGAGGAATTATATGCCAACCTTGAAGTAGTGTAGTTTTGCATGGATAAGGTTAATTTCCTAGGTTTTGTGTTCTAGTCAAGGAGTGGAGGTGATGAGGAAAGGTTAGGGCAATTAGGGAATGGCCTAGACCTAAGAGTGCTAGTGAAGTGCGGAGTTTTCATGGACTTGCTGGGTTTTATAGGAGATTTATCAAGGATTTTAGCACTATTGCTACACCTTTGAATGAGTTAGTTAAGAAGAATGTTGGATTTGTATGGAGTGATACACAAGAACTTGCTTATTGAACTTAAAGAAAAATTGTGTAACGCACCATTGCTTGCTTTGCCTGACTTTGATAAAACTTTTGAAATTGAATGTGATGCTAGTGGTATAGGGATCGGAGCTGTTTATAATGCAGGATCACAGGCCACTAATGTACTTCAGTGAAAGTTGAGGGAGCGGCATTGAAGTATCAACATATGACAAGGAGTTGTATGCCTTAGTGCGTGCATTGCAAACATGGCAGCACTACCTTTGGCCTAAGGAGTTTGTCATACATACCGATCATGAGAGTTTGAAGCATCTAAAGGGTCAAGACAAACTCAATAGGAGGCATGCGAAATGGGTAGAATTCATTAAGACTTTCCATATGTGATCAAGTACAAGCAAGGTAAGGAGAACATTGTTGCTGATGCACTTTCAAGAAGGTACGCTTTACTAATTCTCTTAGTACTTCTTTGCTAGGATTTGAATTGGTAAAAGCAATGTATCTTACTGATGATGATTTTTCTGGAGTATTTTCTGTGTTGTGATGAGACTGGAATTAATGATTACTTGTATCCAATGGATTTTATTTAAAAAGAATAAGTTGTGCATTCCTAAAGGATCTGTAAGGGAATTGTTGGTTAGGGAAGCACATGGAGGGGGCTTAATGGGGCATTTCGGGGTAGATAAGACCTATGATATGCTACATGAACATTTCTTTTGGCCTGGCATGAGGCATGATGTGCATAATATTTGTAAAACTTGCAATTACATGTAAAGAGGCTAAATCTAAACTGCAACCACATGGACTATAAACCATTGCCTGTTCCTGATGAACCCTGGACTGCTGTGTCTATGGATTTCGTTCTTGGCTTGCCTAGGACTAGGAAAGGTCATGATAGTATCTTTGTTGTGGTAGATCGATTTAGTAAAATGGCTCATTTTATCCCATGTCATAAAACTGATGATGCAACATGTATTGCTGATTTGTTCTTTAGAGAGGTTGTGTGATTGCATGGCATACCTAAAAGCATTGTTAGTGATAGGATGTAAAATTTTTGAGTCATTTCTGGAGAGTTTTGTGGGGAAAGTTGGGAACTAAGCTTATGTTTTCGACTACCTGTCATCCACAAACTGATGGGCAAACGGAGGTGGTTAATAGAACTTTGGTTCAATTGTTGAGGGCAATCATAGAGAAGAACATTAGGACTTGGAGGATTGTTTACCATTTGTGGAATTTGCATATAATAGGGCTATTCATAGCACTGCTCATTGTTCTCCATTTGAGATTGTTTATGGTTTTAATCCTCTATCTCCTATTGATTTATTGCCATTACTGCCTAACAAGTTTGTTAGTTTTGATGCTGAATCTAAGCAGATTTTGTGAAGAAGCTACATAAACAGGTGAAAGACCGGATTGAGCAACAAAATGCCAATGTAGCTTCAAGGGTGAACAAAGGAAGGAGACCTATGATTTTTCAACCCGAAGATTGGGTTTGGGTTCATTTTCGCAAGG
Source organism: Combretum micranthum (assembly GCA_024138025.1). Lineage (NCBI taxonomy): Eukaryota > Viridiplantae > Streptophyta > Magnoliopsida > Myrtales > Combretaceae > Combretum > Combretum micranthum. The sequence continues at coordinate 195,734 of JAMXBD010002273.1, read as the reverse complement.
AGCGGTTTCCAATACAACGAAAGTCTAAATTGAGTCCAAGAGGAGATGGTCCATTTCAGATACTTGAACGGATCAATGATAATGCCTATAAAGTGGACTTACCAGGTGAGTATAATGTTAGTGCAACCTTTAATGTTGCTGATCTTAGTCCTTTTGATGTAGGTGATGCTTTTGATTCGAGGTCGAATCCTTTTGAGGAGAGGGGGAATGTTACAGAAGAGCCAACGGTCCAAAGTTTAGATCCGAATCAACATGAAGACCAAGTGGCAACCATGGAACCTCAAAGAAATTCAAGTCCAATAAGTTTTCCTCAAGGACCAATCACAAGAGCTAGAGCTAAGAAGATTCAACAAGCCTACAATAATCACTTCCAAGGCTTATTAAAGCATGCCAAGGATGAATCACAAGGTTATCAAGGCTTTGGAACAAGGATGGAGCAATTATTCTTTCGCAATATCCAAAGGGGTTCTCACGCGTGAATACGAAGGTTCTCGTATCACGGTAGGTGTCTTAATCCTCAAACTAGCAGTAGTTGTGGCTATAGGTAATTCAAATCGACTAGCCAAACTAGTGGTGATGAAGGAATGTGTCGCTCCCATGTCAAACAAGACATATGCCTCCACGCTATTCACCCAAATGTATCCTGAGGTCAACAAACATCCATCACTCATCAATCCTACAGCACTCTCGAAGCTACCTACCTAGGGTTCTTACCTCCAACTTTCCCATGACATATATAATTTCATCCAGATAACAATTTAGATAAATAAATCAAAATTTAACTTGTGAAGGTTTTTGTTACTAACCTGTCACCAGGCCGCCATCAGCGCCTTCGCTTTGATCTAAAGCTGCCAATTCCGCTTCCTCCCCCTCATCTTCCTCTACCATCCACTGGCCTTCGAAGTTATATAACCTCATCCCATGCATTGCTAATGCTGCTCGACTCCCACTTTTATTTCCCGACCTCGTGGCGTTGGTATTGCTCGAAGTCCCAAAGGGTCGAGCGGCTGGATTCAAAGAATTGAGTCCTCAAGAAGATCAAGATGAAATAGAATCTCAATCTAAATTCCTTCATTGCAATTTAGAAGTGTCTAAAAGCGAAGATTCGAGGACGAATCTTTTCGAAGAAGGAGGGAATGATGTGATCCTAGAAGCCTCAATTTTTAAGCCGTCCAATTTGAAGCTCAACAAGCCATTCGAATGGATGAGAGGTGCGATGATGAAAGCTTCAAAGATTAAAACAAGAGCCAAGAGAACCAAAAGAGTTGATAGGATAGTTTGGGATTCAAAGGATTGAAGATTTTCAAGTCTTTTCATTAATTTTAGGTCAAAAACATGGAGAAACAAGTTTTCCCTTGAAGGCCTCAAAAATTATCTTTTATTTTTAGGTCGTGTATTCATTAATATTGAGTCGCATCTTTTCATTTATTTTAGGTCGCGTCTTTTCATTAATTTTGAGTCGCGTCTTTTCATTTATTTTAGGTCGCGTCGTTTTATTTATTTTAGGTCTTTATGTAAGCCTATAAATAGAGGCTCCACTTTATGTATTGACAAATTATCAAATTGAAAGAAAACACTTTTCTTGAGAGAACTCTCTCTTTTGTTCTTTGCGAAAGAACTCCTCTTTGATTTCTTTAATCTAAACGCTTAGGGAAATCATCTAGATAACTTAGGTTTCAATCAACAGGTTTGGTTGGGGTCTAGTTCCTATTCATCACTTGTTCAAGACGATCCTTTGGGGATTTGATTTCCACAACGATCGTAGGGTTCTAGGTTTAATATACCTAGGGTTCTCCATCATTTGGTATCAGAGCATAGGATTTCTAAGAATCCATAAATGATATGAAAAACTTTGGGTATGTTAAACCTAAGACCCAACGTTCGTCATATATGTTACATCTCGTAGATTTATATAGGCTTTTAATTAGCCTAAAAACTAAGCTACAATAAATAAGGAAAAATAACCTACTAATGACTCATAGGAATATGTAAAGACAAACTTGACAATAAACAACCTATTAATGACCCCTAGAAATATGTAAAGACAAACTTGATAATTAAACAAGAAAATATGAAAAGACATAAAAAGAAATCCGAAAAGACATAGAAACTTAAATATCCCTAAGGAAATAATAAATATCCTAAAAAGATATAAACTTAAATATGATATGACACCATCTGATTCTCATCATTCCCTCCTTCTCGAAAAAGATTTGTCTTCGAATCTCCAAACTGATGAGAACCACAAGCGACCTGCCTTGAGACCCAACATCAATATGCTTGAAAACATCGTTCCTCTTTCTCGAAAAATAGTTTCATTGTTGAATCTCCAAACTGATGTAAACCACAAGCGACCTGCCTTGAGACCCAACAACAATATGCTTGGAAACAACTCACTTGAAAAAATCTGATCAGATGATAAGCGACAAGCCTTAAACCCAATGACTTTTCTTTTCTTTTCTTTTTTTTTCAGTTTCAAGCCTTAAACAAGAAACCTAATTAAAAGAAATCAATTTTTTTTTTTTTATTATTATACTCTTCTTCTTCTTCTTCTTTTTTAATATAATAGACACACTAAAACTGCTAGACCTAAAATCAAGACAAACAAAGGATATGAACGACTTGAGTTACCTCTAGTTGAACTGGATATGGATTCTTAGAATACCAAAAGCTCTGATACCAAATGATACGAAAAACTTTAGGTATGTTAAACCTAAGACCCAACGTTCGTCAAATGGAATTGAACCCCAAGGACCGTCTAAGAAACCTGGTGGAAAACTGCGACCCAATGCCTATATGGAGGCAAGAACCTTGGTGTAGTCGTAGATGCCACAACCGGTGATGGCATACCGATTGATAAGTCAAAGGGGTTGAACGCCACAGGAAACTCCCAATACGTTCATAAATAAGTTCTTTCTAGAACTCAAAGAGAAGAAAATCTCATATTTTCATTATCAAAGATATATGTCATATATGTTACATCTCATAGATTTATATAGGCTTTTAATTAGCCTAAAAACTAAGCTACAATAAATAAGGAAAAATAACCTATTAATGACTCATAGGAATATGTAAAGACAAACTTGACAATAAACAACCTATTAATGACTCCTAGAAATATGTAAAGACAAACTTGATAATTAAACAAGAAAATATGAAAAGACATAAAAAGAAATCCGAAAAGACATAGAAACTTAAATATCCCTAATAAATACAATAAATATCCCTAAGGAAATAATAAATATCCTAAAAAATATAAACTTAAATATGATATGACGCCATCTGATTCTCATCAGGGCTCTTTCTAGCAATCCTTGATAACTCTTGATATCAAATTCCTCCAATCGAGTCCGAAGATCTTCTTTCAAACCATTCAGAAACACTTGTCTTTGAGTTCCTCACTTTGCTTATATGATTCCGGAGCATATTGCAACAATCTACTAAATTCAATTTCATACTGTTCCACACTATAATCTCCTTGTGAGATATTGAGGAAATCTACACTGTACCGAACTCTTAAGCTCATGGGGAAATATCTATCCAAAAACTCATTTCTAAACATCTCCCATGTAACCAGAGGTATCAACTCTCTTTCCTTAGATTCCCACCATACTCGAGCATGTAAGCGGAGCATATAGGTTCCATAATTGACTCTCAGATGGTGTGGTACTTCAAAAGCATTAAAGGACCTCTCAATGTGTGCCAACCAATCCTTTGCCTCATCTGGTTTTCCAAAAACTCCGTCGAAATACTGGTTACACTTTATGAAGAATGGTAAGAGGCTTTGGTGGTATCCAGGTGATGGTGGTATCCAGGTGATGGTGGCTCATCTTGTGTCGTTTCTTGCACATATGTTATAGGTGTAGATGTTGAACTGGTTTGAGTCTGTTGCATGTAGCTTCTTATCTGACTAGTGAGCCGTTCAATCTCTATTGAAGCATTTCCCCCTTGGTTATGTGGTTCGGGTATCGATTGGTTCTCGGTCCTAGAGGAGTCATGATGGGTTCTTGTTGTGGTTGGGTATATCTCCTACAATTTTATTAAGCTCATGGGAAAATTCTTCTTCTTTTATTGCGTCTTAAGGCGTTAAAAGAAACTTAAAGAAACTTATCAGAAATACAGAACACGAAAATGCGGAAATAAAAACATATATAAGAAATACTGAAATTCTACTGAAATAAATATCAATAACAAAAACTTCATAATATACAAAACGAAATACATGAAATCAATAGAAGATGTAAATCTTTTATTACAAAAGTTCAAAGAAAGGATGCAAAACATACATTAGAATTAATTCATGAACTAGATGATAAAACACAACATCGGTTTATATTTTCGAAGCATTTTTTGTCTCTTTTTACTCAGAAATTCTTCGCTCCTAACACCCAACGAAAGATCTATTGATATTCCTAGGAGATTGTATTTTTCCAAACAAAGGCAGCTGTCCAGTTGTTAATTCTTATGGTGGCATCTACTCGCCCGGTGTCCTGGTTGTTTGCAAATGAAGCACTTTAGGGTTTTCTTTCCTGGACAGTCCATAATCTTATGCTCGGATCTCCACAGTGGTAACACCTATGCTTCAGTTGTGGACACTGTCTTGGATAATGACTTTCCTTGCACTTCCAACAATTGATCTTACGCCTTTCTTAACTGTTAGGCAAGTTATCTTATACCTTCTGACTTTAGAGCTTGGACTAGCGATAACAGAAGAAGTCTCAATTCCTTGCATTGTCACTTGGTGGGGTCCTTCCACCTGAACCGGAGCATTTCTAATAAGCACTTGTTGTAAGAGGAGCTTTTGTGTATCCACCAAACACCCTAGAAGGTCTATGACTTGTTGCATTGGATCTTGTGGTGGTGGAGTGTCTCTCACTTGTTGTTTCTCGGGAAGGTTAGTCGGCTGTTGCATGTTCTCCTCAGGTAGTCTCCTAAAAACAAGATGAAACGGTCACATTAGCCTAATTATACTACTCACAAGTTGCTTAGGGTTTAGAAAAAGAGTTATAACTTTTTATTTTTCTTTAAACTCATTTATTTAGAAAAAAGGTAAAAGCACGCAATTAATCTTTCCCACCTAGTGGTCTCCTAAGTCAAAGGGGAAATCTACCATTTTCTATTATTGGTTTGAACCAAAGGTCGGGTAAGGTCACTTATTCTTGTATTTTGCAGTTGCTAGAATAGATTCGATCGTCCCATCAAATAGTTTCAATCTTCCTTCCTTATATGTCTGTTTCTATGTTCTCCAGAAGTCTCCAAGCTAGAATTCAAATCCTTAAAAATCGAAAGTCACATCTTAAGGGTCAGGTAGCTAAGTCTAGTTTCTTCTTTACTTAAAGGTTATCCAACACTTATCTATCTATTCCTAAGATCGTATCTTAACCTTCTATTCTCCTAAAGTCTTTCCACCTAATTCCCAAAACCTTGTCGCTCTGATACCAACTAAACTGTCACGCCCCGAAGGGTACCCTAAACGTGGCAGTCCGCCGTACACAATATTAAAACCTAAGAATGACCACCTCAGTCACGCGAAGGCTTCCATACTATGTACAAGGCGTCTAACACATGGAGGAGACTCATCGGAGTAATACATTTTTATGTTGATATAGCTTTAGTAACAATGTAAAGGAAATAACAAATTTACTATACTTCAAATACAAATCACTATACTTCATAATACAAGTCATTAGACTTCAATTACACTTCATCAAAAGATTCTACTACGTAAAACTATTACAAGGCAAATAATAAAACTAGCTAGTAACTTCAAACATTCGTGTTCTTTGCCGAAATCCCGGAGTCATTCCCGGCTCTAACCAATTCGGTCCCCACTTTGCATTCTTGGAATAACCTGCTCATTTAAACAACTATTGGGGTATAAGCTACACTAGCTTAGTGAGAATTCCCTTAGTTCCGTACCGTAATAAACAAGTTAAAATCAGTCATATGCTATGCATGAACAAACACATGAGCAAGCAATTTATGCATGGGCATCCGGAACCCACACATAGAACGGATTTACGCCCTCCGTATCTTGGGTTAGGAATGGTATTAAGTCTACACGACCGCATCTAGTCCCAAAGCCCTCGGCTCTTAGCACTCGACTCGGCTAGGCTCATCCAAGAATGCATCCACATGTGCCTTAGTATCCCTAAATGAGCTCTGGCACCGGGTTCGTCATCCATACGAGTCATCCACGGACCATACCGATCGACCTGCGTAGGAGTTGCATGCTACCAAATGCAATATGTCCGATGCGATGCATGACCAATTTAATTTTTTCTTAGGTAAAAAATATTTATACATTCTTTAGAGTGACCAACCAATATCACACATATAACAGAAATAATATGAACGGTGCAGTTATCCAATCAAATTGTGGTTTCGATATGCTTTAGTATTCTTTGGCATACATTCATCACAGTCTCATCATATCTTCCATCCTCATTCATATCGATTTTTATCTTGTTCCTATAATTCTAATGTAACTAACTACAAGCACAATCAAGGTAATAAAACAAGGAGAAAACTCACTCGGCCATTGGAATCACCGGTCTTCTAGTAATATAATTCGGTGGCAGGAAATCGTCGATCTCGGGATCTCCTAAAAAGGAAGAAATACTCTAATAAGTATTTCAACTCAAACTAGTCTAAACGATCTTATACGAACTATCAAATTCGTAATTCTCGTCCTAAGCGGGAATTCCAACTTAAAACGGCCATAACTTGATCATTTTAACTAGGAATCTCGCAAATTATATATCGATTTCTATCTACTTCGAAAGATCTATCTAATTCTAATATTATATTTAAGTTTTGAAAACATTTGGGTCTCGAAAAAGAGGGATCAGATCTGATCAGTAACGGTTTCCAATTCCGAAAAATAGTTTTGTAAATGTTTGTATTGTTTTTATTATATAAATTAGCCATACATGCAATATGAGTGATTTTCTAACATGAATGGCATGAAATGAGTTTCATGTATGCATGGTCTTGAAGATTTTTGGTAAAAGAAAATTTTATGAAGAACCCGAGATTTATGAATAGCCCTATTGATGGCCCTGTAGTCTACACACATTCTCCAAGCCCCGTCCTTCTTAGGTACTAAGATTATAGGAACTGAACAAGGACTTAAGCTCTCCCTCACATACCCCTTCTCCAGCAACTCCTCAACCTGCTTTGAATCTCCTTTGCCTCACTAGGATTAGTCCTATAGGCAGGTCGGTTAGGTATGGCAGCTCCAGGAATGAAGTCAATCTTATGCTCTATGCGCCTCTCTGGTGGAAGTCCACTAGGCATCTCTCCTGGAAACACATCTTCAAATTCCTGCAACAAATCAAAAAACACACTAGGCAAAGATGGATTAATATCATTAGTGGCCAAACAAACCCCTTTGTACAAAAGTACAAATATAGGCCTATTGGCTTTCAACGCATGCCTAACCTCACTTGTCCTAGCAATCAAACTCACACTCTTTTTCTTTTGCTCTCTAGGCCGTTCTTTATTTTGCTTTTCACTCCTCTCTTTTCTTTCTCTCAACTCACCTTCAACGCTCTTTTTGTTTGCACTCTTATTTTTCTCTCCCTCAAGAATGCTTTTTCTCTCTTCATGCTCTTTTCTTTCGGCCTCCTCTCTTATCCTCTCCAATTTACATTGATCTTCATACACTTCTTTAGAGGATAGTGGTGACAAAGTGGTTTTTCTTCCATCTTTGGTAAAAGTATACCTATTTAAGTAACCATCATGCATTGTTTTCCTATCAAATTGCCAAGGTCTACCTAATAAGATATCTCCAGCATGCATAGGAACACCATCACATAACACTTCATCATGATATTTACCAATGGAAAAAGAAATTAAAGCTTGCCTATTTACCTTCACCTCGCCACAGTCGCTGAGCCACTGAAGCTTGTATGGTCTAGGATGTGAAACTGTAGGCAATCCCAATCGAGTAATTAGAAGTGTACTCACCACATTTGTACAACTACCTCCGTCAACAATCATGCTGCATGTCCTCCCTTGCACATGGCATCGAGTATGGAATAAATTCTCTCGCTGCTCCTCATGACATTCCTCCTTCAGCTGTGTGTTAAGTGCACGCCTGGTAACAAAAATATCACCCGTCACTGGCTCCTCAACACTTCCCTCATCACTACAATCTTCCGATTCGGGCATGTTGTCATCTCCATTGTCACCATCATCTCCCTCATCATCAGTGACGACTTCACCATTTCTAACCACCATAGTCCTCCTATTAGGACATTCCCTACTAATGTGTCCAACACCCTGACACTTCCAACATTTGATATCTCTATTCCTTCCCTTCTGATCAATGATTTTGGGCTTCTCAGATGAATCCCCACTAGGCTTACCTTTTGCTACATCCACTGTAGGCTTAGTTCCACTTTTATATTCAGATTTTCCATATCCTTTCCAAGAATTATTATAACTGGAAGAAGATTTGGAAACATACCTGGTTGAACTTTTGCCTTGGAGTTGCTTCTCAATTTTAATAGCAAGATGTGCTATTTCCTCCAATTCTTCATAATGTAGCAAATCCACTTTGTCGGCAATCTCTTTGTTCAAAACGCCCAAGAAACGTGCCATGGTGGTCTCCTCATCTTCTACTAAATCAGCCTTAGTCAAAATCATCTCCATCTCCTTGTAGTAGTCCTCTACACTCCTACTACCTTGCTTCAACAATTGTAACCTTTGAATCAATTCCCTTTGAAAATATTTGGGGACAAATCTCTTTCTCATGATGGCCTTCAAATCGGACCAATTGTCAATAGGATACTCTAGATTCCTCCTCCTGCTAGTCACCAATTAATCCCACCAAGAAATAGCATAATCCTGAAACTGAGTTACAACCAACTTCACCTTTTTCTCTTCACTATACTGGTGACAATTAAAGATCATATCAACTCTTTTCTCCCATTGCAAATAAGCTTCTGGATCGGACTTGCCCTGAAATTTAGGAAGTTTCAATTTAATATTACCCAAATCTTTATCTACATAGTCTTCATTCCACCTATTTCGACCAGTAATATAACCTTCCTGCATTCGGCCTCTTCCTACACCTCTACCACCTCTTCCTCTTCTATTGGCTATCATGGTGGCATTATCCTCAAATTCTTCCTCCACATAATCATTAGTATCCCCAACTTCATCTACCTGGGGTGGGGAAATTCTAACTCCTTTTACTCCACTAGAACTCGGCTCCTTTTTCTCCATAACCTGTAGCCTCAAATTAATATTTTCTATAGACTCCTTCATATCCATTAACATTTCAGTCAAGTGTCTATATTCTGAAGCCTTAGCATCTTGCATCAAACCCCCTTCTCTTCCTCCATCATCCTTACCAACATCAATACCCTTTCCTGACATAATTTCTTGCAAAAATCAACACACGTTAATAAAAAAAATTTCCTCACAAACGCTTCCTTTTGTGTTTGCACTCTATTAGATGTAGTTGTCCACTCGTGTTTTCTCAGGAATAAGATATATCACTCGGGTATTCCTCACACCTCTCAAGCTTGTTTTCTTTCGCGTTCTTAATTGAATCACACTTTTAGAACGATTCCAAGAAATCCAAATCTGAGATAATATGAGTGTCACAAAAAGGATCTTTTTTTTTTTTATATATACCAATTTCGAATTTTTTTTTTCAACTCAAATCACAAGACTTGAAGATTTGAAAACCCTAACTTGTGTTTCCCTATAGATCTGAATAGATCACACCCAAAAAGAGATAAAAGAACAAATTTTTATGATGTAATATGAATAAAGGTGCAAACTTTTTGTTTTCACAAGAATCAAGATGTGAGCTTTATGATCTAAAAGAAATAAAGATGTAATTTTTGATTGATTTTTTTTTTTTGAATTTGAATTCAAAGAAAACAAAAGATAGATAAAAAGAAGGATATAACCTGATCTAGAGCCAAAGCTCTGATACCAAATGATGCGAGAACCTTCGCAATCACGCGTGAGAACCCTTTTGGATATTATGAACCCCCAGGACAGTAATACGAAAACCCACGAATTCTATCGGTAATCAATCCCTAAGATGGATTAGAAATAGGTTTGTCTTAGCGTTTGATCTAAATAGATAGAACAAGGTCAGCCCTATCTCCGAAACACTCCACAAAGAAGGCGATCAAGATCTCCTTTGAATGTTCCTTTAGCATGTATTCTAAATCAAGAACACAAAGAATTCAAGCAAAAGCTTTGGTTTTTCATTCAACAATAATCTGTCTTTTACAAACAACAAAATAGGTTTATATAACCAAAAACAAGGAAAACAAAACGTCAAAATAAGGAATTAGTACATCCTAAATGATGGCTGGCGGTCAATCAAAGATGGTCAAAACAAGGAATTAATACGTCCTAAATGATGGCTGGCGGCCAATCAAAGATGGTCAAAACAAGGAATTAATACGTCCTAAATGAATGTTGCTCTATTTGAATGTTGCTTCAAAAATATTTAAGTATACTTGCTCCCTCCTTGTTCCAAAGCCTTGATAATCTTGTGATTTATCCTTGGCATGCTCTAATAAGCCTTGGAAGTGATTATTGTAGGCTTGTTGAAGCTTCTTAGCTCGACCTCTTGTGATTGGTCCTTGAGGAAAACTTATTGAACTTGAATTCCTTTGAGTTTCCGTGGTAGCCATTTGAATTTCATGTTGGTTTGAATCTAAACTTTGGACCGTTGGCTCTTTCGTAACAGGCAGCCATTAATCCTGCAGGGCACTTCTTGGCTCCTTCTTTGCTCTATTTCACTTGCTTTCCATTTAGATCCCCTCCGGAGCTTATTTTGATGATGTTAAGCACTTTTGACTCATTTTTATTGGTGGATAAATGCAATTCCTTCTCTTGCAACTCCATAACAAGTCCTTGCAATGCCTCCCTCATTCATTTAGCCTTAGCTCTTGTCATGGGACCTCCAATATCTTGCAATGGATCGTTGGATTTGAACTTTGGACCCATTGATGCTTGATGATCCTCATCATTCCCCCCTTCCTCGAATAGATTCGTTCTCGAATCACCTGCATCATACAAAGAAAGATCAGAAACATTAAAAGTTGCGCTTACATTACCATAATGACTCGGTAAGTCAATCTTGTAAGCGTTATCGTTGATGCGCTCCAACACTTGGAATGGCCCATCCTCTAGGGTGTAGCTTAGTTTTCCTTTGAGCAGCAAATCGCTCCTTTCGCAAGTGCACCCACACCCAATCTCCTGGTTGGAAAACAACCTTCACACGACCCTTATTGGCCTGACGTGCATAATGTTCATTTTTCTTTTCAATATTGGCCCGAACTTGAGCATGCAATTCCCTCACAAAATCTGCCTTGTTCTTACCTTCAACATCACAAACTCATTAGCAGTAAAGGCAAAATATCCAATGGAGTCAAAGGATTAAAGCCATATACAATTTCAAATGGGGAATATGATGTTGTGGAATGTACAGTTCTATTATATGCAAATTCTACATGGGGTAAACATTTTTCCCATTGCTTCAAGTTCTTAGGAATCACAGCACGCAACAAAGTTGAAAGAGTCCTATTGACTACTTCCGTCTGACCATCCGTTTGAGGGTGTGCAACAGTGGAAAACAACAATTTTGTGCCTAACTTGTTCCACAAAGTACGCCAGAAATAACTTAAAAATTTGACATCCCTATCACTCACAATGGATCTAGGTAACCCATGCAAACGCACAATCTCTTTAAAGAATAAATCAGCAATATGTTGTGCATCATTAGATTTAGAACAAGCAATGAAATGAGCCATTTTACTAAACCTATCAACAACAACAAATATGCTATCTTTACCACTCTGAGATCGTGGTAATCCTAATACAAAATCCATAGAGATGTCGGTCCAAGGTTGATTAGGCACAGGTAAAGGAATATATTCTCCATGAGGCATTATTTTAGACTTAGCCTGTTTACATACAATGCATTTGTTACAAACAGTTTGGACATCACGTTTCATCTTAGGCCAAAAGAAATGCTCATGCAAAATATCCAATGTCTTTTGAACACCAAAGTGTCCCATCAATCCACCCCCATGAGTTTCTCTAACAAGTAACTCATGCACAGAACTCCTAGGCACACACAATTTACTTTTTAAACAAATAACCATCGTGCCTATAATAATCAGCATAACCAGAAAAGCACAAGCAGCCCAGATTTGACTGAAATCAGAATCAGTCTCATACAATCCCTTAATAAGCTCAAACCCAAGCAACTTAGTATGTAAAGAAGTCAAAAGTACATACCTTCGAGAGAGTGCATCAGCAACCACATTCTCTTTTCCTTGCTTATACTTTATCACATAAGGGAAAGTTTCAATGAACTCAAGCCACTTTGCATGTCTTTTGTTCAACTTACCTTGAGTTTTGAGAAATTTAGACTTTCATGATCTGAATGAATGATGAACTCCTTGGGCCATAGGTAATGTTGCCACGTTTGCAAATTCCTCAACAAGCATAAAGCCCTTGTCATAGATGGGTAATTCAATGCTGCTCATTGAGCTTCTCGCTAAAATAAGCGAATGCTTCGAATCTGCATCAAAACACCACCAATACCCTTCCCGAAGCATCACATCTATTTCAAAAACTTTCTCAAATTAGGTTAAAACAAGTAATGGTGCATTTGTCAATTTATCTTTCAAATCATTAAAAGCTTTTTCATGCAATTCTGTCCACCTAAACTCACAATTCTTTTTAACAAGATCGTTTAAAGGAGAAGCTATAGAACTAAAGTCTTTCACAAATCTCCTATAAAAACTAGCTAAACCATGAAAGCTTCTTACCTCACTTGCATTCCTTGGTGTTGGCCATTCTCGAATTGCCTTCACCTTGTCTTCATCAACTAAATCCCATGTGCACCTACAACAAATCCAAGAAAAACAACAGTTTCCGTGCAAAAGGTACACTTTTTCAAATTGGCATACAATTTGTTTTCTCTCAGGACAGTGAAAACAGATTGTAAATGCTGAACTTGTCCATCCAATGTTTTGTTGTAAACTAAGATGTCATCAAGAACATGGTTCATTAATCGCATAAACGTGCTAGGCGCGTTTGTTAATCCAAAAGGCATTACCATCCATTCATATAAACCATATTAGTTTTAAAAGCAGTTTTCCACTCATCTCCCTCTTTCATACGAATTTGGTAATAGCCATTTTTCAAGTCAATTTTGGAAAACAAACAAGCACCATGCAACTCATCAAGCATATCATCAAGTCTAGGAATGGGAAGTTTATACTTAACTGTAATCTTGTTGATAGCTCGACAGTCAACACACATTCCCCATGTTCCATCTTTCTTTGGAACCAAGATAACAAGAACTGAACATGGACTGAGGCTCTCCCTTACAAACCCCTTTTCTACCAAATCATCAACTTGCCTTTGAATCTCCTTTGTCTCCTCGGGATTGGCCCTATAAGCTGGCCGATTAGGAATAGAAGCACCTGGAATAAAATCAATTTGGTGCTCAATCCCCCTTAGTGGAGGCAATCCCCTTGGAACTTCTTCAGGAAAATAAATCCTCATATTCCTGCAAAAGAGAAACCACCACACTTGGCAACGAAGAGTTAAGGTCAAAAGTAGTAAAATAAACATCCTTGTACATGAGTACAAGTAGTTGTTTCCTTGCCATGATTGCACTTTTAACCTCACTTTTTCTTGCAACTTTCTCTCCACTCAATGTGTTTGACTCTCCTCTATCATAACTCACAAGTGTTTGTTTCTCACTTTTTCTCTCCTTGCCACTCTTATCTTGTTCACTCATGTGTTTCTCTCGAAACTCTCTTGCTATCCTCACTTGATCTTCACATGCTTCCCATGGTTTCTGAGGAGTGAGAATCACAATTCTTTTATTTAGAACAAAAGAATATTGGTTCTTGTACCCATCATATGTCACTTTCCTATCAAACTGCCAAGGTCGTCCTAGCAGTAAGTGACTAGCCTGCATGGGAACTATGTCACACAAACCTTCATCATGATAATTTCCTATAGAAGAGGAAATAAGAACCTGTTTAGTCACCTTGATCTCCCCACATTCATTCAACCATTGTAATCTATAGGGCTTTGGATGTTTCACAGATTTTAACTTCAATTTATCAACTAGCAAGGTACTCGCAGCGTTAGTGTAGCTACCACTATCAATAATCAGTGTACATACCTTCTTCTACACATGACACCGAGTATAAAAAATATGCTCACGCTGTACCTCTTCACTTTCACTCTCATCCTTAGGTTGAGTACTAAGGACTCGCCTAGCAACCAATAAATCTCCTTTCACAGACCTTCCACATCTACATCACTACAGTCTTCTAAAGCTGGCATATTAGGATCATCTCCTGAACTCACACTTTCAACATCGCCATTATCTAAAATAACCATAGCCCTTTGATTTGGACATTGAGAAGCAATATGTCCAAATCCTTTAAGCCTGAAACATTGAATATCACGAGATTTACCATAAAACTTAGTTTCAGATTTACCTTTGTATGGAGTAACAGGACTTTTGGCCTTTGAATCCTCCTTGGACTTCAAATCTGAATTGTTCTTCTTCCAAGTGGACTTCCATGAAGAATTAGAAGTAGAACCAAATCGAGAAGACCCTTTAAACTTTAATTGTTGCTCCACTTTTATGGCATGGTGCAACAACTCCTCAATATCGAGATAAGGATGGAGTTCTACCACATTAGCAATCTCACGGTTCAATCCATTGAGAAATCTAGCCATAGTAGCTTCATCATCCTCTTTCACATCAGCCCGGATCATAGCTACTTCCATTTCCTTGTAATAATCCTCTACACTTCTTGACCCTTGTGTCAAACCTTGTAATTTTCTATGTAAATCCCTATAATAGTGACCAGGGATAAATCTTTTTCGCATCACCGCCTTCATTTCATCCCAAGTACTAATGGGTCTCTCCTCATTTCTCCTCCTATTTCGCACAAGTTGATCCCACCATACACTAGCATAGTCGGAAAACTCAACAGAAGCCAACTTGATCTTTTTGTCTTCGGAGTAATTGTGGCACTCTAAGACATGATCCACCTTTCTCACCCATTCTAAAAACAATTCCGGGTCATTTTTACCTTGAAAAGGAGGTATCTTTAATTTGATATTCCGTAAGAAATTATCTTGTTTTGGAGCATTCCTCCACCTTCTTATAACTCCGGATCCTTCAGACTCAGATTCATCAATCTCTTCTTCATTACGTCTCATTCCTCTATTGCTCTTAGTCTTACTTGCGGATTCCATATTGTCAAGCCTTGCATTCATCATCCTAAACTGATCCTGTATCGATTTGACGAACAATTTCATATCAATCTTATCACTTTCTCCGTCACTACCCATATCTTAACACCTGCAGAAAATTGGTTAGTAATAATCAAACAAGAAAAATTAATAATCCTCACAATTTGCTCCCTCACGTGTTTTCACTCAACAAATGACACTCACACTCGTGTCTTTTCGCTCAAGAAAATAATGCTCCTCACAACTCAATCTCACAATCCCTTGTTCAGAATTCTCTCAATGATTTTCTCAAAATAATTCACTAAGGTGAACTCACGCAATAACCAGAAAATTTCAACAACAAATTGGTCGGAGTCAAAGATGAAATTGAAAAAGAACAAGATCCAATCTCAAGAACGTATATATCGCAAATTCTGAGAACTGAAAAGACGGAACAGAAACTTAGATCTATGACAAGATCCCAAGAGAATATTGATAACAATTTCTTCTTTTTTTTTTGACAGATGGAACAATATAAAGATGGTTCTTTTCTTTCTTTTTTCTCTTTTTTTTTTTTGATAAATGGAACAATATAAAGATGGTTCTTTTCTCTCTGTTTTTTTTTTTACTCAAGAACAACAACAAATAGATAGCAAGATTAAATAAAGATAAAAGGATAGATTACTTGTGACAAGAAACCGTAGCTCTGATACCAAATGATATGGTAACCCTAGGTATATTAAACCTAGAACCCCCAAATCGTTGATTGGAATTGGAACCCGAGGATCGTCTTGAGACAAGTTGTCGTAGGATGGAATTAGACCTCAATCAAACCTGTTGATCGCAACCTAATTATCAATGAATGGAATGGAACTAGACCTCGAACAAACCTGTTGATCGCAACCTAGTTATCACATCGATCTCCTTAAGTGTTTAGACCAAGAAAATCAAATGGAAATTCGTTCACAAGGAACAAGATGGAGTTTTCCCTCAAAGAGAATGAATAACATTCATATAATTCGTCTTTTCTTGATACATAACCTTAATAGGGTTTTAAGCCAAATAAAGGAAAACAAAATGTCAAAATACATTAAATCACGTCCATAAAAGATGGCTGGCGGCCAACAAAAGATGGCCGGCGGCCTTGAGTGTTCTGGACTCAAGATTCGCAATGAGCAGATATAATGGCCGGCAGCCATTAATCCTGCATGGCACTTCTTGGCTCCTTCTTTGCTCTATTTCACTTGCTTTCCATTTAGATCCCCACCGGAGCTTATTTTGATGATGTTAAGCACTTTTGACTCATTTTTATTGGTGGATAAATGCAATTCCTTCTCTTGCAACTCCATAACAAGTCCTTGCAATGCTTCCCTCATTCGTTTAGCCTTAGCTCTTGTCATGGGACCTCCAATATCTTGCAATGGATCGTTGGATTTGAACTTTGGACCCATTGATGCTTGATGATCCTCATCAGGATTTCTAAAAATTCGAATTTTTGAGTAAATCCTATTCGAAAACATATTTGCAAAGTGTAAAATGCAAATTTTTATGTAAAAATGAAGACCTTAGGTAGTACATGTTATGAAGACTCAATTTTAGCTAAGATAACTAGAAATTCCTAAGCATGAATTCCAAAACACAAGTGTGTTGTCAAAGTTAGAAAATTAGACTTTCTTTCATAAGTAGTTGTTATTGTGGTCTTGCAAAATGAAAAGTTATAAAATTTTCTTTAGCAAAAATCATCAAGATCATGCATACATTAGACTCCTCACATGTCATCCATGTTAGAAAATCATTCATATTTCATGTATACTTGAATTATCAAATAGAAACATTTTAAACAATTACAAAACTATTTTTCGAAAATAGGGATCGTTCCTAATCAGATCCTATCCTTCCGTTTCATGATACAAATGTTTTCAAAACTTGAAAATAATATTAGAATTAGATAGATCTTTCGAAGTAGATAGAAATCGATATATAATTTTCTAAATTCCGAGTTAAAACGACCTAGTTATGGCCGTTTTAAGTTGGAATTTTCGCTTAGGACAAGAATTACGAATTTGATAGTTTGGATTAGTTAAGTGATGAAATACTTATTAGGGTATTTCTTCCTTTTTAGGTGACCCCGAAATCGACGATTCCCTACCACCATATTACTTTTACTAAGAGACCGGTGATCCAATGACCGAGTGAGTCTTCTTCTTATTTTACTACCTTGTTTGTGCTTATAGCTAGTTACATTAGAATTATAGGAACAAGATAAAAACTGATATGAATGAGGATGGGATAGTTGAGACTGTGATGAATGTATCCAAAGAATACTAAAGCATATCGAAACCACGATTCGATTGGATAACTGCACTGTTCATATTATTTCTGTTAGGTATATGATATGGTTGGTCACTCTAAAGAATGTATGAATATTTTGACCTAAGCAAAAAAAATTAAATTGGCCATGCATCACATCGGACATGTTGCATTTGGTAGCGTGCTACTCCCACGTAGGTCGATCGGTATGGCTCGAGGATTCGTTTGGATAATGAGACCTGGTGCCAGAGCTCATTCATAGGGAACTAAGGCGCATCAAGGATGCATTCCATGGGTGAGCCTAGCCGAGTCGAGTGCTATGAGCCGAGGGCTTAAGGACTAGCAGCGGTTGTGTGGACTTTCAATACCATCCCTAACTCAAGATACGGAGGGCGTAAATCCGTTCTGTGTGTGGGTTCCGGATACCCATACATAATTGTTTGCTCATGTGTTTGTTCATGCATAGTATATGGTTGATTTATAACTTACTTGTTATGATACGGAATTAAGGGAATTCTCACTTAGCTAGTGTAGCTTATACCCCAATAGATGTTTGAATGAACAGGTTATCTCCAAATGCTAAATGGGAAAGGTTCCGCCATGAGTTTTTGGAGAATTACTTCCCCTGAAGTCTTCGGGTGCAGTTCAGCTCATAATTCCTGAACATTTCTCAGAAGGGAAGGACCGTGGAGCAATATGAGACTGAGTTTAGTCGATTACTGCAATATGCTTCGGATTCTTACAAGCACAATGAGGAGCTAAAAATACGAGTTTTCTTAAATGGATTAGATGAGGAGTTGAGGATGAGGCTAGAAGAGTTTAATATTGAGAACTTTGTTGAGCTAGTAGAAAGAGCCCGGATAGTGGAAGGGGCTAAGAAAAGGAAGAGTAAGGCTGTTGAGAAGCCACCCTCGGTTTTTGGAAAGAAGTTTTATGGGGGATTAGGATCTGGATTCTCCCAGAAGAAGTTCAAGCCGTCTTATGGCTATAAGGGTAACACTAGTGGGGGACAGGTTACCCCTAAGCGTGTCAGTTGCTGGAAATGTAAGGGGGATCACTACCCCAAGAAATGCCCACAGTTAGCGGATAAGTGTTATTTCTGTGGCGACTCATCCCATAAGATTGCTAACTGCCCAAAGAAGACTACTTCCATGTGCTTTGTCTGCGAGCAATTTGGTCATTTTGCCAATGAGTGCCCTCAAAGGAAGAATGCTCCAACTAAACCTTTTGGGGGATCAGCGGCAGCAAGACCCGGGAACGGGAATGGTGAAAACAATAACAGCCGTGCTGGGTCAGCAATGCACGGAATGATGATCTACAACCTCGAAGGGCAATGGGTATGCGAAGAGATAGGAAATGAAGACTGCGGATTGGCTGCTCTCGAGGAGGATAATGGCCCGGACTTCGGTCTTGTGACAGGTAGGTCTCCTAACTCTTGTCTTTGTTTTTCTGCTGCTTTGATTTGCTAAGATTCAAGTATAAGAAAAGAAAAACAAGTTTGGTTAAGTTAAAGAAGTTAAGAAGATAAGTTAGGATGGTGTAAAGGTAGTGATTAGTAAGTGTTGGACGCAGGACACATTCGGATAGCCAAGATGACTGCCTATGCTCTTTTTGACACGGGAGCCACACATTCGTTCATCACCACCAGATTGGCTAAACAAGTTGGTTTACCAATAGCCACTGTTGCCTCTAGCTTTCATGTTAGAACCCCGACTGGGAGTGTGGTGATGACAAATGAGATGCTAAAGGATTGTCCAATGGAGATTCATGGGCATGGTACGAAGTGTGATTTGATCGTATTGGAGATGAGTAAATATGAAGTGATTTTAGGTATGAGTTGGTTAGCTGTTGCAAAAGCCGTTATGGATTGTCGAAGGAAGAAAGTAAATTTCAAGAATGTTGATGGAATGGATGTTGAGTTCATAGGTGAGACCGTAGTCTCAAGAGGAGCAGATCTATGCTCATTTGAGTTGATCATGGATGGAGAGGCCGAGATGGAAAGTGAAGGTTGTCTTAATGCAACAGAAAAAGAAGAAGGATTACCTAATATTGAGATATAACAGTTGTCAAGGAATTTCTTGATGTCTTTCTGGATGAGCTACTAGGTTTGCCACCTAAGAGGAAATTGACTTCGAGATTAACTTGGTGCCAAATACTGACCGATATCTAAAGCACCATATCGTATGGCACCTGTTGGGAACTACAAAGGCAATTGCAAGAACTCTTGGATCATGGATTCATAAGACCAAGTGTGTCACCATGGGGTACACCTGTATTATTTGTTAAGAAGAAGGATGGTTCAATGAGACTATGTGTTGATTATCGGGAGTTGAATAAGGTTACAATTAAGAATAAGTATCCACTTCCAAGGATTGATGACCTTTTCGATCAGCTACAAGGAGCAAGTGTATTCTCAAGGATTGATCTACGATCGGGGTATCATCAGTTAAGGGTTAAACCTAGAGATGTGCCAAAGACTGCTTTTCGGACTCGTTATGGACATTATGAGTTCTTAGTGATGTCTTTTGGATTAACAAATGCTCCTGCCGCCTTCATGGACTTGATGAATCGAGTATATAAGCCATTGTTGGACAAATGCGTGATTGTGTTTATAG
Organism: Combretum micranthum; assembly: GCA_024138025.1. NCBI lineage: Eukaryota > Viridiplantae > Streptophyta > Magnoliopsida > Myrtales > Combretaceae > Combretum > Combretum micranthum. Next base: position 175,551 of record JAMXBD010002273.1, on the reverse strand, counting down.
ATGATATTTTGATATACTCAAAGACAAGGGGGCAACACGAAGAGCACCTTCGCATGGCCTTACAAACCCTAAGAAACATAAGCTATACGCCAAATTTTCTAAGTGTGACTTTTGGCTAGATAGATTTCATTTTTGGGACATGTTGTGTCGGGTGAGGCATATCAGTAGACCCCAGAAGATTAAGTCTGTGGTGGAATGGAAGCCACCTAAGACCGTGACTGAAGTAAGAAGCTTTTTGGGTTTAGCAAGATATTACCGGAAATTTGTCCAAGACTTTTCCAAGATAGCCAAGCCATTAACCTAGTTGACTCAAAAGAATGAAAAGTTTGTTTGGACGGAAAAGCGGGATCAAAGCTTCCAAGAATTGAAACAACGACTTGTTTCTGCTCCGATTTTGGTTTTACCATACCCCGAGAACCCTACGCGGTACATAGTGATGCTTCGAGAAATGGTCTCGGATGCGTTCTCATGCAAGAAGGGAAGGTGATTGCATATGCATCAAGGCAGTTAAGGCCACATGAGCAATTACCCCACGCATGACTTGGACTAGCCGCTGTTGTCTTTGCTTGAAGATATGGAGACATTACCTATATGGACAACGGTGTGAGATCTACACCGACCACAAGAGTCTTAAGTATTTGTTCACCCAAAAGGAGTTGAACATGAGGCAGCGAAGATGGCTAGAGTTAATTAAAGATTACGATTTGGGGATAAATTATTGCCCGGGAAGGGTGAATGCAGTTGCCGATGCCTTGAGTCGCAAGAACCACGGGGAGGTCGCAACTCTTTTGACGGACCAGAAAGAATTGATTAAAGAATTTGAGAGGCTAAGCATCGAATTTGTTGGGCAAGACTTGGAAATGGAAATAGCAAATTTGGCGTTGGAACCAACTTTGGTGGAAAGGATTAAAGAGGCTCAGCGCTATGATGAAGTGATACAAAGGATAAAAAAGAAGTTCAGGAGGAAAGTATACTGATTTTTCAATAGATGATGAGGATGTGGTAAGGATGAAAGGACGATTGTGTGTGCCTGATGACGAAGAAATGAGGAAGGAAATCATGAGTGAAGCACACAATTCTGGGTACACGGTACACCCGGGAGGAACCAAGATGTACCAAGACCTTAAGGGACATTATTGGTGGAACGGAATGAAACGGGATGTGGCAGATTTTGTGATTAAGTGCCCAACATGCCAACAAGTGAAGGTGGAACATCAAAGGCCGGGTGGATTGTTAAAACCTTTGCCTATACCGGAATGGAAGTGGGACCAGATTTCTATGGACTTTGTTTGTGGTTTACCAAGGACACCGTCAGGTCATGATGCCATATGGGTTGTGGTAGATCGGTTAACTAAGTCTGCTCACTTCTTGCCAATAAGTATGACTTTCTCCATGGATAAATTGGCGAGGCTGTACATGAAGGAAATTGTTCGCCTACATGGAGTACCGGCTGGGATTGTGTCGGATCGAGACCCGAGATTTGTGTCTAAGTTCTGGATAAGCTTGCAGAAGTGTTTGGGGACAAAGTTGCATTTTAGCACAGCCTATCATCCTCAAACTGATGGACAGTCGGAAAGAACGATCCAGACTTTGGAAGATATGCTTAGGGCATGTGTGATGGAGTTCAAGGGAAGTTGGGAAGCGCACTTACCTTTGGTTGAGTTCGCTTACAACAATAGCTATCACTCGACTATCAAGATGCCGCCTTATGAGGCCTTATATGGACGTAAGTGTAGATCCCCGTTGTTTTGGGATGATGTTGAGAAGGTAGTTCTTGGACCCGATCTAGTGCAAGATGCCACCGACAAGGTTCGGATAATCCAACAACGAATGAAGGAAGCTCAGGATAGACAGAAAAGCTGGGCAGATTTGAAAAGAAGGGTTCTTGAGTTTCAAGTGGGTGATCATGTGTATTTAAAGATAAATCCTATCAAAAGTATCCATCGAGTTCGCTCACAAGGAAAGTTGAGCCCCCGGTATATTGGTCCTTTCGAAGTATTGGAACGGGTTGGAGAATTAGCATACCGCCTTGCCTTACCGCCAAATCTTTCGGGAGTGCACAATGTTTTTCATGTCTCGGTTCTTCGCAAGCACATAGCCGACCCGGATCAAGTTATAGAATTGGAACCGGTGTTATTAAAAGAAAACCTCACTTACGAGGAGCACCCGGTACAGATTTGGACACAAAGATACAAAATTAAGGAATAAGGAAATTAAGTATGTGAAGGTTCTTTGGAGGAATCATACACATGAGGAAGCAACTTGGGAGGCAGAAAGTGAAATGCGGCAGAAGTACCCTAGTTTGTTTGAGGATCAGGTTCTTTCAAGTTTTGCGGACAAAACTTTCTTTAAGGTGGGTAGGTTGTAAACCCCTGTTTTCTAAGCCCTAAACCTTAAGCCGGAAAGTCTACCGGAGACCTTAAGTCAACGGATCTTGAGTAAAACCCTACAGTTTAGATGCAAACCCGAGTTCGTAAATCGAGGAGTCGAAAAATAATTAAAGTGTTTAGAATAGTCCGTAATAATATTTGATTTATTAAAAATATCAGATTGGTTATTTCGGCTTATTTCGAACCCGTTTGGATACTGCTTTGGAAAGCGTGTCCCGGGGCTCGGAAAATTAAAAATATATCTTTAATATTTTTAGACTCGTATTTTTATAAGGATTTCAAAAATATCAAGTTTATAATTTTTCGGATTTAAAAATATCAGTTATAGCTCATATAAGCTTATTTTACTCTTACCGGTAACTTAATTGTTAAATTTCTAAAAATAATTTAATTGATTATTTTATTTAAATCATAAAAATTCTGCCACTTAATAAAAATATTTTTCTTAATTTATTTATATATTTTCTTAGTCAAAAAGCACTTTATCAACCCATACCTAAGTACACATCCATTATCATTACTACACATTATTATGTCTTCTTTTGCTTTTTCTTACACTCCATTTCCCAAAATGGCAGCTGACCATCCCCAAAAATTAGCCACTTTTCTTATTTTTAATTATTTATTTGATATTTTAAAGTCTCTTTTAGTTAGCAAATGGGCAACTAGTTACACTTTCAAAATACAAGTTAAAAAAACTACACACTCCCCACCCATGGAAGATCACGCCAGCCCCCCCTCAGCAGCTGCTTGTTTTATTTTTTTTTTTTTCAATTATTTAATACACTCCATCTCTATTTAAGTATCTCATTCCTTCTCTCTTTCACCTTTACAAACCCTACACTTTACTCTCTCTTTTTCCCTTTCTTTTCTCTTCTTCTTTGCTTTGTCTTCTTAAGAAAACAAGCTGCCACCATTTCCATCTCATACTTCCACACACTTTTCTTGCAAATATTTAAGGTAATCATCCTCTTTTACTTCCATAGGATGTTGTAGGATGTATTATGGATGTTTCATGCATCAAAGGACATTCCACAAGCTTAAAAAGCTATGGATGATGATGCCAAGAATTGAAACACTCCTCTTGATGATGATCTCTTTTGTTCTTAGTATATTTGTTATCTTGAAGGCTTGTTTATATTCTTTTTGTGATAACTTGTAGATCTAGAGTTTTACCAAGCTTTAGTTATGTTTATGTGTAGATCTAGAAGTTTAAGGCCTACTACAAGTTTTTCTTATGTTTCATGTTGTATTTTGAGTAGATCTTAGATTTGAGTTTGAATGAAAAAGTAAATTCGTAACTTGTCAAGGCACCATTTTAAAAACCCTTCAAGTCTTAAAATGGAAGTTTTTGTTAAGAAAATGAAGGTTTGATGGATGTATATCATCTTCATCTTACAAGAATCAAAGTTGATTTTCAAAACAAAAATTGTATTTTCGGATCAAGACAAAGATCTAAAATAAAAACATGTTTTCCAACTCAAAAATGAGGATTTTATTCAAGAAATGAAGGGTTCTTAAGATATAATATGTAATGGGTTGTTTTTCATGAGTTTTTTGATGAATTTTCTAGAGATATTGATGTGAACGCATAAAAGCTAATTTATCAGTTAATTGTCATTTTTAATTTCTTTGTCAGTTACAGTCAGTTACTTATTTTTGTCAGTTACATATCTTTAATTTCTTTGTCAGTTATATGTCTTTAATTTCTTTGTCAGTTACAATCAGTTACAGTCAGTTATTTATTTTTGTCAGTTACATATCTTTAATTTCTTTGTATGTAAAAGGCTATATTAAGCCTTGGTTAGAAGGTTTTAGTTGATTTCTATTTTGGTGAGTTCATGTGAGAGAGTTCTCTCTTGTAATTGACAGGATTGTCAATACATGTTATGAATATTGAGAATTATAATTTTCTTTATTCTTCTTGCTGATTGAATTTTTATTTTATTTTTAGCAATTCGTGAGAGTTTTACAAATCGTAAGTTATATCGATTGTGATTCCATTCACAACCAGTTTGATTTTTGTTAGTCGTGGCCTATATAAATAATATCATCCATATCATTTATTTCTGTTTTCCTTTAAAATCAGAAAACCCAAAAAGATTGTGAAAAATTGTTAACCCCTTGGGATCTTATCATTTGGTATCAGAGCTTTTGGTGCGACACGCTTCAAATTGGTAGATCGTTGAACTTTTCTTGTTAGATCTGGAAATTTGGGGTTGTGATTGTGCTGCGAAATTTCTGTTGTTGTTGAATTGTGGGATTTGGAGAATTAGGGTTCTTGGATTTATATTGAATTGTTTGTGTTGTCTAAAATCATGTTGAGATTCAGTCGTCCTAAAAGTTATTATAAGGATGAGATTCAACATCAAAGAAAGGATTTTCATAAAGGTCGTTCAAGGCATGTTGAAGATAATTTGAATTATCGAAGTGAGCGATCTCATAGACATACTCATGAAGATTTGTATTATCAAAACGAGCAATCTTATAACAAAATGATCTGAATTATCCAGAAAAACGATCTCTAAATATCATGATGGTACTTCAGATTACAAAAATTTGTTAGGGTGAAATTAGACAAGCATTTAATAAATTGAAAAGGATTTTGAGCGTTTCTTTAAAAGTTATGAAAAGAAGTTAAATCAGCAGAAGGAGGGAAGAAAGAGTTGCAAGTGGTTTGGGTTGAACCTAGAAAATCTGCTGATGAGAAAAAATGTTGAAGTGGTGAGTGATGATAACTTCATATAGTGAAAGAGGGGAAGTTGATTGAGAAGCCTAATTCAGATGTTGGCTGAGTTAGAAGGAATGGAGAGTATGATTGATACGATGCAACCATCTGTAGAGCAGGTAAAGTTAAGACTGAGAGGAAAAAGAGGTAATTGCAGATGTCGATAATTGTTTACAGGTTAAAGAAGACCCAGGGCAAGGAGAGTGAAAAATGAGAAAAGAGAGAGAAAAAGAGCTTATATAATATGTGGATTAGGGTTTTAATTGAATAAAATGAGTAAAATAAAACAAAAATGAGAGAAATTGGGAGGGGGGTGCGCTGGCCTTGTGTAGGGGAGGAAGAGAAAAATTTTGAAATTTTGATAAAATTTGTAATTTATGTAATAAATGTAATAATTAATTAGGAAACAAAATTTCTTAGAAAAGAAAATTGTAATGAGTAGTTGTAAGGATGTAAGAATAGGGTATGGGTAGTGTGTAGTGCAGGTTGTACTTGTGAATAGTAGACAAGACATCTACTTTACCGGTTTTAACGAAAATACGGGAAAAAGGCTATAACTGTAATTTTTATAGTCCGGAAAATTATAAAATTTATATTTTTGAAATCCTTATAAAATTTCGGTTCTAATGAATATTCCGGAATATTTTTCTGAGTTTGTGGTCCCGGGGTACGTTTTTCCGTAATTGAGCTCGGGAAGGCCCGGAATTGAAAAATTCCCGAATTTAAAACTTTCTAAGGTTTAAAATAATAATTCATATTCATTTACTTTATAAAACTTCTTTTATTATGAAACCGAAAAAAAGCCGGATTTAAGGTTTCTAAGTTTCTCTCACTAAACTTAAGCTGAACTGGATTAGGGTTTCGCTTTTCAACTCCCGAGGTTTACTTAACTACTAAGAACACCGGCCGGGGTTTACATCGTTAATCTGCTAACCTAGGATGGAGGGCGCAAGTCCATCCATATATGATTTCCGGCTGGTCATATGTTTGTTGATTCCATATGTTTGATGCATATCACTTATCTGACTAATCACTCGTTTATTTGATGTGTTATAATTGTGATCTTGGAAGTTCTCACTCACTAAGCTAATATAGCTTACGTCCCTATAGTTTTTATTTATTGCAGCACCAATTCATATGGCTTAAATCGAGGCAACTTACATATCAGGTACAGGAGCTAGGCGTTTTCTCTAGAAGTTGTATTCAAGTTTGTTTAGACTTCCGTAGGAAACCAAGAGACTCTGGATGACTGTAAAAAACCTTTTAAACAATATTCTTTTGCGGGGGAATGCCCCTTAGAATTTGATGTGATCCATATAGCATCATCAATTGAGCCCATCAAGTTCAAGATCAATAATCCAGTTAAAGGAAAAGAAGGATTGTTGACGTGAGTTATGATCATTAAATCACAAGTCAAAGTTTGGGATACAAGAGATTAAAGGATTTTTAGGGATATTTATTGATAGTTTAAATGTTTCAAGTTAAATAGTATATTTCAAAATATTGTAACTGTTTTAGGTTTAAAGTGTTTTTCAAAATAGTGTAACTGTTTTAGGTGTGCTTTAATGCACATAACTGTTTTAGGTTTTTTTAGTCTATTCTTCATTTGTATATATATTATGGGCTTTGTATAGAAAAAAAAGATACAAAAAGACGATTTATATGAATGTTATTCATTCTCTTTGAGAGAAAACTCCATCTTGTTCCTTGTGAACGAATTTCCATTTGATTTTCTTGATCTAAACACTCAAGGAGGTCGACGTGATAACTAGGTTGCGATCAACAGTTTGTTCGAGGTCTAGTTCCATTCCATTCATTGATAATTAAGTTGCAATCAACAGGTTTGATTGAGGTCTAATTCCATCCTACGACGACTTGTCTCAAGACGATCCTCGGGTTCCAATTCCAATCAACGATTTGGGGGTTCTAGGTTTAATATACCTAGGGTTACCATATCAGAATTTGTAACAAATTAAATATTTGTTTTGATTTATTTTCTAATGCTATTGAATGCCAAATTAAACTCTTTAACTCCATTGGTTCAAGTATTCTATTATCGTAAAGGGATGCCTTACATTTATACAAGACTCCCGAAGGACTAAGATGGTAATTCGTGGTCTTATAGCATGTGGCGAATTGTTACGTTTAGGGTACCTTATGGGGCGTGATAGTAATTATTATTATTTTAATCTATTTATTTAATAATGATAAAAATGTTTTTTACTTGTAATAATAGCTAAGTTTAATTCTTAAGAATGACTAATCTTAGTACTCTCAAATTATTATATATACATACATGTATATAAATCTTATCTTCTGTTCTTATTGTCTTTTATTTTTTTAATATATATATATATATATATAAATAATCTGTTCACAAATGAAATAGACTTCTAGGAAGAAAATTTGCACATACGCCAACATCTTACGCTACTGACATTGAACTCCAGGATGTCGGTGTTCATGTATTTTTACAAGTTAATTGTTCTAGTGTAGGCCGGCTTTGAAATTGCTTGTGGTGTCAACAGTACATTGCTAGCGTGCATTGTTTTTTACGTAAAGAAAAATCTTCTAGGTTGTTATTGTGCTCAAATTTGAGTTTTAAGTTTATGTGATTAATTATTTTTAATATTTTATCCCATGCAATTAGGGTTTTCTAAGCTCAATAAGTTAATTTTGGTTTCAATTTCTAAAGCTTTAAAACTCTCAAGCTAAAACAATGGTGTGATCCAAATATTTATTTGAAGTTTAGATTGAGAGTTATGAATTTGTTTTTGTTCCTATGGTGTATTTATAATCTTAATGGTTCATCCGTGAATTATCGTTTTCTAACTATAAACTTAATTGATTATTTACACTTTAATAAATTTGTAATCTATCTAAATTATTTTTATGCTTTGAGTTTTTGATATTACTACAAAGTCTTATATTTGGTATATGTTATTATCTATAGAACTTTGTTTTGGGGTTTGAAGATATATATAGGTTCATTATTACTATGGCTTTAATCCAAGGTCCTTAATGAGTGTTGCACTAAACTTCTATATTTGTCTTTTATTCCTTTCTATTTGTATGAAAAATCTTGGGTTTACATTCTCCCCTTAAAATAAGCTTTATCCCTAAAGCTTGCATGATACCTGAATTTTCAAAAAGATGAGTATAGCTTTTCTTAATCTTGTCCTCCAATTTCCATGTCATTTCTTCAGTTCGATAATCCTATAGTACTTTTACATAACGATCACTTTATTTCTAAAAGTTTGTACTTTACTATCCAATACTCGAACGGGGTGCTTCTCATATCTTAGGTTCTCCTTTAGATCAATTCGTGCCAACTCAACCACTTTATCTAGATCTGGTACATATTTTCTTAATACCAACACATGAAAAACATTATGTATACCAGATAAGTTTGGTGGCAATGCTAGACGATATGTCGGATTTCTAACTCGTTCTAAGATCTCAAATGGTCCAATACATCTGAGGCTTAATTTTCCTTTGTTTGTCCACCATGAAGACTTTTGATCGAACTTATCTTCAAATAAAATAAACATTATCTGCTTTAGTAAATTACAATTCTCTTCTTTTTAGATATGCTCAACTCTTTTATCTATCTTGAGCTTCTTTCATCTTCTTCTTTATCATAGTGACCTTATTAATTATCTCTTGTACCAATTCAGGTTTAACCATTACTTTCTCCAAATTATCCCAGAACAATGGTGATCGACACTTTCTGCCATACTATGCTTCATATGGTGGCATCCCAATACTTGAGTAGTAACTATTGTTATATGTGAATTCCACTAATGGTAAGTGTTGATCCTAATTTCCTTTGAATTCTAGGATACATGATCTTAATAGATCTACTAATGTATGAATGGTCTTTTTCGTCTGCTCATTAGTTTGGGGATGATGAGTTGTACTGAATTTTTGTTGTGTCCCCAAGTATTTTTGCAATGTCACGCCCCAAGGGGTACCCTAAACGTAATAGTCCGCCACATTCAATATTAAAGCTTAAGTATGACAACCTTAGTCACTCTTAAAAGTTTTGATATTAAGTGTAAGGCGTGCTCTCACAAATTTAGAGGACCATACATGGAATTATGAAGCTTAAGAAGATATAATAACATATAAAGAAAAGAGGATTCATAATATTCATTTACTTATACACCCGACGTTCAAACTCATGGGAAGGCTAAGGTTGCCTTACTTGGGTTTAACTATCGAGTGTGGCGGACTGTCACATTTAGGGTACCCTTTGGGGCGTGACATATATACCTATTTCTTACAATTTTCTTTTCCCATAAAAATTCTACACCACATATTATCAAACTTCTCTTACACTTTTCTTCTAAAATTAATTTTTAATCAAATTTTCTCTCTCCTTCTCCCCATTGCTGTCTACCACTCTCTCTCCTCCCTTCCCATTTATTTTCTTTTTTAATTAATTTAATTACATCTAATTTTCACTTCAAAATTCTATAAATATCCCATTTTTCCTTCATTCTTTTTTACAATTCATTATACTACCAAAACTCTCTCAAATTCACTACACAAATTCACTACACAAACTCTCCACAACATTTTCCTCTACCAAAATTCTCTTTCACTCAAATACTCACAAAATTTCTCTCTACAACTACCATTTCTTAATAACCGCATAACCTCACATTCACTACCATCTTCAAACCACATAAATACTTTAGGTAAAGATTTCTTCCAAGCATTTATTTACTCATATCATGTAACTTAACATGACTATGGTGTTGTTTTGAAACTTATATGAGTAGTAAAAGCAACAACATGTTCATGTTTTGTTCTTGTACATGAACTTCCTATTTTATTATGTTATGTTGATTTTATTGTTGTTATAATGCTAATTCCTTATTCATATCTAACTAAATATATTTATGTATTTATATATGTAAATCTTTAGAGCATATAAGCGCACTTGTTATTTATTTAATTTCATGTTTTGCAATTTATTTATTTCATGCTATTTCCTTAAGACTAGTCTTTCTAGTCTTAGACTTGTCCATATCAAGTCAAAACAACCTTTTATTTATTTTCTTTAATCTTTTGGGACTAGTCCATTCTTAGTCCCGGGATGCCTTGATGAAGCTAAGGCTCCTAATACTTGACCGGGATACCTTAATGAAGATAATGTTTCCAATACTTGATATTTTTATTATTTTGCTTATTATTATTTGTTTCCAGTATTTTCTTATGTTCTTATTATATTACATGCTCATGATACTTGCATCTACATAATAATATTGTCTCAACTAATTTAACAATAGAATTTTATTTTATTAAAGGAACTTAAAACTAAAATTTTCTATTATGTGACTTGTCACAAAATAATGAAGTTATTATCAAACAACATAGAAATAGAATAATACAAGTTTTCTCAAAGTTTCTTAAATAAAAAGATAGTTTTACTAAGGAAACATAAGAAATAAATACTTTCATTGTCTATTATGGGAACCTAAGTTTTAGTAAAATAATTTGTTAGCTTTCAAAGTTCTTACAAAAAACTTAAAGATTAAACTCTTTTAAACTCCATAACAAAACTAAGAAACAAACTAGTTTTCAAAGTTAAGATAAAATCAACTAATAAAGTTATGAACCCACTTAGGAAAAAAATGATTTTTAAGTTCCTAAAGAAGAGACTTATTTTCAAAGAATATAAATAAGATAAGATTAAAAACAAAGGATTTTATCAATAAAGAGGATTCTTTTCAAAGGAAATAAAAGAACAAGTTTTAGAAAACAAAAACTTATATTTTAGATACTAAATATAAGGAGACAAGACTCATTTTCTAAAACAATTCTAAATACAAAGTTATAAAAGGTTTTCAACAACTTAATACACTTTGATAACTTTGATCTTTTATCACTAGAAGTAAAATTTATGAAAGACTAAGGTTAAAGGAAAATCTACTTGTTTGGAAATATGAATGAACAAATGAAAATATAAAGTTTCTTCAAAATACTTAAAAGGAAATTTATCGAGTTAAGTTCAACACTTTTAAAAAGAATTATTTCATGAAATAAATTGTTGAGACACTACCATTAGAAATTTTGCATATAAAGTGAGCTTATCTATATACTCAAAGGATTTATCAAATATATATATATATATATATATATCTATATTTTTACGAAAGGATTTTGTGAATGAAGTTGAGTTAGAAAATGGTTTTCTCATGCAGGCCAGTCACTTACTGCTAGGCCGACCTTGGCAGTTTGATAGGAAAGTGACATATGATGGGTACAAGAACCAATATTCTTTTGTTCTAAATAAAAGAACTGTGATTCTCACTCCTCAGAAACCATGGGAAGCATGTGAAGATCAAGTGAGGGTAGCGAGAGAGTTTCGAGAGAAACACATGAGTGAACAAGATAAGAGTGGCAAGGAGAGAAAAAGTGAGAAACAAACACTTGTGAGTTATGATAGAGGAGAGTTAAACACATTGAGTGGAGAGGAAGTTGCAAGAAAAAGTGAGGTTAAAAGTGCAATCATGGCAAGGAAACAACTACTTGTACTCATGTACAAGGATGTTTATTTTACTACTTCTGACCTTAACTCTTCGTTGCCAAGTGTAGTGGTTTCTCTTTTGCAGGAATATGAGGATTTATTTCCTGAAGAAGTTCCAAGGGGATTGCCTCCACTAAGGGGGATTGAGCACCAAATTGACTTTATTCCAGGTGCTTCTATTCCTAACCGGCCAGCTTATAGGGCCAATCCCGAGGAGACAAAGGAGATTCAAAGGCAAGTTGATGATTTGTTAGAAAAGGGGTTTGTAAGGGAGAGCCTCAGTCCATGTTCAGTTCCTGTTATTTTGGTTCCAAAGAAAGATGGAACATGGAGAATGTGTGTTGACTGTCGAGCTATCAACAAGATTACAGTTAAGTATAGACATCCCATTCCTAGACTTGATGATATGCTTGATGAGTTGCATGGAGCTTGTTTGTTTTCCAAAATTGACTTGAAAAATGGCTATTACCAAATTCGTATGAAAGAGGGAGATGAGTGGAAAACTGCTTTTAAAACTAAATATGGTCTATATGAATGGATGGTAATGCCTTTTGGATTAACAAACGCGCCTAGCACGTTTATGCGATTAATGAACCATGTTCTTCGTGCTTTTATTGGAAAGTTTGTTGTTGTTTACTTTGATGACATCTTAGTTTACAGCAAAACATTGGATGAACATGTTCAGCATTTACAATCTGTTTTCACTGTCCTGAGAGAAAACAAATTGTATGCCAATTTGAAAAAGTGTACCTTTTGCACGGAAACTGTTGTTTTTCTTGGATTTGTTGTAGGTGCACATGGGATTTCCGTTGATGAAGACAAGGTGAAGGCAATTCGAGAATGGCCAACACCAAGGAATGCAAGTGAGGTAAGAAGCTTTCATGGTTTAGCAAGTTTTTATAGGAGATTTGTGAAAGACTTTAGTTCTATAGCTTCTCCTTTAAACGATCTTGTTAAAAAGAATTGTGAGTTTAGGTGGACAGAAGTGCATGAAAAAGCTTTTAATGATTTGAAAGATAAATTGACAAATGCACCATTACTTGTTTTACCTAATTTTGAGAAAGTTTTTGAAATAGAATGTGATGCTTCCGGGAAGGGTATTGGTGGTGTTTTGATGCAGGATTCGAAGCCAATCGCTTATTTTAGCGAGAAGCTCAGTGGAGCAGCATTGAATTACCCCGTCTATGACAAGGAGCTTTATGCCTTGGTGAGAACTTTGCAAACGTGGCAACATTACCTATGGCCCAAGGAGTTCATCATTCATTCAGATCATGAAAGTCTGAAATTTCTCAAAACTCAAGGTAAGTTGAACAAAAGACATGCAAAGTGGCTTGAGTTCATTGAAACTTTCCCTTATGTGATAAAGTATAAGCAAGGAAAAGAGAATGTGGTTGCTGATGCACTCTCTCGAAGGTATGTACTTTTGACTTCTTTACATACTAAGTTGCTTGGGTTTGAGCTTATTAAGGGATTGTATGAGACTGATTCTGATTTCAGTCAAATCTGGGCTGCTTGTGCTGTTTCTGGTTATGCTGATTATTATAGGCACGATGGTTATTTGTTTAAGAAAAGTAAATTGTGTGTACCTAGGAGTTCTGTGCGTGAGTTACTTGTTAGAGAAACTCATGGGGGTGGATTGATGGGACACTTTGGTGTTCAAAAGACATTGGATATTTTGCATGAGCATTTCTTTTGGCCTAAGATGAAACGTGATGTCCAAACTGTTTGTAACAAATGCATTGTATGTAAACAGGCTAAGTCTAAAATAATGCCTCATGGAGAATACATTCCTTTACCTGTGCCTAATCAACCTTGGACCGACATCTCTATGGATTTTGTATTAGGATTACCACGATCTCAGAGTGGTAAAGATAGCATATTTGTTGTTGTTGATAGGTTTAGTAAAATGGCTCATTTCATTGCTTGTTCTAAATCTAATGATGCACAACATATTGCTGATTTATTCTTTAAAGAGATTGTGCGTTTGCATGGGTTACCTAGATCCATTGTGAGTGATAGGGATGTCAAATTTTTAAGTCATTTCTGGCGTACTTTGTGGAACAAGTTAGGCACAAAATTGTTGTTTTCCACTGTTGCACACCCTCAAACGGATGGTCAGACGGAAGTAGTCAATAGGACTCTTTCAACTTTGTTACGTGCTGTGATTCCTAAGAACTTGAAGCAATGGGAAAAATGTTTACCCCATGTAGAATTTGCTTATAATAGAACTGTACATTCCACAACATCATATTCCCCATTTGAAATTGTCTATGGCTTTAATCCTTTGACTCCATTGGATATTTTGCCTTTACCTGCTAATGAGTTTATTGATGTTGAAGGTAAGAACAAGGCAGATTTTGTGAGGGAATTGCATGCTCAAGTTCGGGCCAATATTAAAAAGAAAAATGAACATTATGCACGTCAGGCCAATAAGGGTCGTGTGAAGGTTGTTTTCCAACCAGGAGATTGGGTGTGGGTGCACTTGCGAAAGGAGCGATTTGCTGCTCAAAGGAAAACTAAGCTACACCCTAGAGGCGATGGGCCATTCCAAGTGTTGGAGCGCATCAACGATAACGCTTACAAGATTGACTTACCAAGTCATTATGGTAATGTAAACGCAACTTTTAATGTTTCTGATCTTTCTTTGTATGATTCGAGGATGAATCTATTCGAGGAAGGGGGGAATGATGAGGATCATCAAGCATCAATGGGTCCAAAGTTTAAATCCAATGATCCATTGCAAGATATTGGAGGTCCCATGACAAAAGCTAAGGCTAAACGAATGAAGGAGGCATTGCAAGGACTTGTTATGGAGTTGCAAGAGAAGGAATTGCATTTATCCACCAATAAAAATGAGTCAAAAGTGTTTAACATCATCAAAATAAGCTCCGGAGGGGCTCTAAATGGAAAACAAGTGAAATAGAGCAAAGAAGGAGCCAAGAAGTGCCCTGCAGGATTAATGGCCGCTAGCAGTTACTTATTTTTGTCAGTTACATGTCTTTAATTTCTTTGTCAGTTATGTCTTTAATTTCTTTGTCAGTTACAGTCAGCTATTTATGTTTGTCAGTTACATATCATTAATTTCTTTGTATGTAAAAGGCTATATATTAAGCCTTGGTTCTAAGGTTTGAAAACAAGACGATTTATATGAATGTTATTCATTCTCTTTGAGAGAAAACTCCATCTTGTTCCTTGTGAACGAATTTCCATTTGATTTTCTTGATCTAAACACTCAAGGAGGTCGACGTGATAACTAGGTTGCGATCAACAGGTTTGTTCGAGGTCTAGTTCCATTCCATTCATTGATAATTAGGTTGCAATCAACAGGTTTGATTGAGGTCTAATTCCATCCTACGACGACTTGTCTCAAGACGATCCTCGGGTTCCAATTCCAATCAACGATTTGGGGGTTCTAGGTTTAATATACCTAGGGTTACCATATCATTATATGACATAGATAACCTTAGAAATTGATAGATCTTTTTGAATAGGTAGAAACGGTATATTATATGCAGAATTCCAAGTTAAAATGAGCAAGTTATGGCCATTTTAAATTGGAATTTCATTCTATACGAATTTGACGAACATAGTGAAATAGAATTAGAAAGTTTAAGTATAATTTCTATGAAATGCTCATCCCGGATATTTCTTTTGTCTAGGTGACAAAGGATACAAGAATACCCTACTCGAGGATTACCACAACTAAGAAGATCGTGAAATGGACGAGTGAGTTATTCCTCTTATTTTCATTACCTTGCTTGTGCTTATAAAGTAGTAGCACTAGTATACTAAGAAAAGATAAAAATAGATATATATTTAGGGAATTCGGGGTTATGTATATATATGTGATTCTATGTTTATACGTGAAATGAGAATTAAGAATATCGCAACTTCAAACTGCTTATTTAAGTATTTTTTGTTTACCTACTTGTATGACTACTTATTATTTGCTAAATTGATTGATCGCCCCTTAATAAACCTTAATAAGGTTTGGCTTAAGAAAAATAAAATGCTCATGCATAGCATCCATCAAGTCACATTTCTTTCGGAAGACTGCTACTCCTATGCATAGAGTTGGATTGGCTGTTATCGTGCTCTGATACAGGCCATGTTCCCTCCTAGAGAATTCAAATAGCCCGGGGAATGCGACTCTAGGTTCGGAACCGAGCCAACCGAATGCTTTGGGTGGGGACCTGGGGACTAGCAGTAGAAGATCAAGGATCTTCATCACTGATTCCTTAACCTTCGATACGGAGGGGTAAATCCGTTCTATATGTGGTATCCGGATAACTATATATATATTTGCGTAATCATGTGATTGTTGTATTGTACGCATAGCATATGTGTGAAAATTTAAATGAACTTGTTTGAAAACATGGTGCGAATGAAAAAAAAAAAACATCTCACTAAGCTAGTTGTAGCTTATACCCCTATAGATTTTGTTGAAACAGGTATACCCGTGGCTTAAATTGAGGATCATGACAATAAGGAAGTTATGGAAGGATGTTAAGCTTCTATGAAGGAAATGGAAACATAAGATGAAGTAATTTTGTAATGTTCTTTATATGTAATGAATTATATATTAATATTTTGGAGATTTTAAGATGTATATTTATTTGAAGACAGTAGAGGGACATGCCCCTAAGAATTGTAATTTAATATATTTATGTTTTATGATAAGTATTCTCTTTGCCTTGTTACTTATTTATTATCAATATAAATTGCATTACTTCGATGTGTTCCCTTGGTTGTGGTGTACGCCTTATACATGATATGGAGCCTTTGCATGACTGAGATAGTCATTCCTAGGCTTTAATATTGTGTACGGCGGGATGCTACATTTAGGGTACCTCTCGGGGCATGACAGAAGCCCAAAGATATGATGAAATAATACAAAAGATTAAAAAGGAAATTCAAGAAGGAAAATACCTGGACCTTGTAGTAGATGAAGAAGATGTGGTCAGAATGAAGGGTAGATTGTGTGTGCCCAAAGATGTGGACCTAAGAAAGGAGATAATGAGTGAAGCCCATAACTTCGGCTACATTGTGCATCCTGGAGGTACCAAGATGTACCAGGACTTGAAAAGCCACTACTAGTGGAATGGTATGAAAAGAGATGTAGCAGAATATGTAATGAAGTGCCCGTTCCTCCAACAAGTGAAAGTGGAACACCAAAGGCCAGGAGGATTATTAAAGCCTTTACCCATTCCTGAATGGAAGTGGGATCAGATATCCATGGATTTTGTGTGTGGTTTTCCAAAGACTTCCTTGGGATGTGACGCAGTGTGGGTAATAGTGGATTGGTTAACTAAGTCAACGCACTTTCTACCTATCAATATGACATATTCAATGGACAAGTTGGCTAAGATCTACATTCAAGAGATTGTACAGCTACATGGTATACTGGCAGTGTAAACCCACAAAGTTTCGTGATCGGTTTAGCTTAAACCCTAATCGGAAGGTTAAACGGAAACCCTAAAGTCAACAAAACCCTAGTTAGACGTAATAGTTTAAGTTCGGCAATCCCGTGTTCGCAACCCTAAGAAAGTAAGTAAGAGATTAATATGTAGAATAGCTCGTAATTACATAAGGAAGCTTAAAAAGATAAGATTAGTAAAATCGCAAATTGTTTTGAACCCGAATGGATACAGTTCTTGAAAAACGTGTCCCGGGACTTGAAATAGTAAAATATTTCAAATATACCGTTAAACTCATAAAAGTATAAGGTTTTCAAAAATATCAGTTTTATAATTTTTCGGTAAGTAAAAATAACAGATATTACAATTATACGTGTATTTTCTTACTACCGGTACTTTATTAGTCATATATACTTTACATTGTACTATTCATTACTATTCTACACTATTCTTTTATCTCCATTTTTTCTAATACCTACTCTTACAACACCATACACCTATTATCTTTACTTTTTACCTTTCCCATAATTTTATTTCACATCTACTTTACTTATTATCACATTTAATCAACAAAAATACAAAAATAAAACTCTCTCTTCCCTCTCTTCATTAGTGACCGGCACACCACTCTCTCTCTCACTCAATTTCTTTTAAATTTTTTTTATTTAAATCACACAAAATTCACTCCTCATTTTCCTACAAATACCCCCTCCTCTTTCACTTCTTTTACACAATTGTTATCCACAAATTCTCTACCAAATCTTTCTAAAATTTTCCTTTCAATACTCTCTCCATATATACTCTCAAAACTCTCTCAAAAACACTCTTAAACCACCTTCTACATACACAAAACCCATTCACACATAATATCTCAAAACACTCTTTAGATAAATTTTTTTTTTACCAAATTCTTCTTCTCATGTCATGCAACTTAGCATGACCATGGTGTGTGTTTCCTAAACAAATAATTGTTATGGGAGCAACAATATGTTCATGTTTTGTTCTTGTACATGAACAATCTTATTTTACTATTATGTTTTTATTATGTTATTGTTACTATCCTAATCTAACTCTTATATGTTAGTAAATATAATTATGTATCTATATATATATATATATATTCTTTAGAGCATATAAGCTCACTTGCAATTTATTTACTTTCATGCAAAGTAATTTATTTATTTCTTTCCTTGCAATTTACTTATTTCATGTTGTTATAAGACTAGGCTCTAGTCTTAGGCTTGTCCTCATCAAGTCAAAACAATTTTCTTTCTTTTGGGACTAGTATATTTCTTAGTCTCAGGAGCCTTGAAGAAGCTAAGACTCCCAATACTTGACTTTATTTATTTTTATGTTATTATTTCTTATAATCATGCCCATAATGATTGTTGTCCAAATCTTTAAAGCTCTAATAATAATTTGACAAAAAGGAGATTTTATCATCTAAGAATAGTTTTATATGAAATGTAGAATCTATGGTTTAACAAAAGTAAATTTATTCATGTCCAAACTCTAGGAAGAACTCACTATAATTTTAAAAGCTACTCTTGTTTGAAAAGCTTTTTAATCATTTTTATAATACATTGTTTTCCAAAAAGAAGATGATTTTGATACTAAAATGATTTCTATAGTAACATAATATAAAGGAAACCCTATGAAAAAGGAATTTTCAAATTAAGATCTTTTTAAATAAATGGTCAAAGAAAAATTGTAAAGAGAACAAATAGGAAAGGTGACTCTTATTGAAAATTCCAAAAAGAAGAAATTTATTCTTACCAAAAGTCATTTAAGAATAATAGTAAGATAAACATGAAATAAATCTTTGAAAACAAAAGAAACAAAATACTCATCTTTAAAAGGAGTTACAAAAAAAATAATTTTTTTGTAAACTATAGTTTTCTAAATTTTTAATTAACATTGTTTTACTTAAGAAATTTTAATGGACAACAAACACTTGAGCATGGATAAAATATGAGCTATGTCTCTATGAAAAAGGAACTTTTCAACTATATAGATAACTAAGTATTTATCAAAGCAACTTTTGGATGATTTAATGTTTGAAACAAATTACTTTTGGAAAGGGAAAATTCGTGGTGAATCTGATCACAGCTGTTTCAGGGCCTAAATGATTTAGTTTTATAAAAATAGTTTGAGAAATGGATAGATTTTTTCGAATTGATAGAAAACGGTATATTATATGCGCAATTCCGAGTTAAAACGACCAAGTTATGGCCATTTTAATTTGGAATAATCTTTTTATGCGGACTTTGATGTTCTTATGGGAATTTTTCTTGATTAGGTGATACCGAGGAAGAATACCTATATCCCGAGGATAATTTCGACTATGTGGATTGTTTGAGCGACTCATCCTTTTAGAAGAAGTGTCGACATGACATCGTGAGTTTATTTCCTTAAAAAAGCTTTACTTGATTGTGCTTGTAGTTTAGTGGCATTAGAATTAAGAAAAGACAAATTGATATATATGCAAAAAATTGTTGAAAGGATTGTCACACCCCGAAGGGTACCCTAAACGTAGCAGTCCGTCATACACAATATTAAAGCCTAGGAATGACCGCCTCAGTCACACGAAGGCTTCCATACTATGTACAAGGCGTCTAATACATGGAGGAGACATATCGGAATAATATATTTTATATTGATACAACTTGAGTAACAATGTAAAGGAAATACAATTCACTATACTTCAATACAATTCATCAAAAGGTTTTACTACATAAACTATTACAAAGCAATTCACAAAACCTAGCTAATGTCTTCAAGCATTCTTACTTCCTACTGAAATCCTGAAGTTATATTCGGCTCCAACCATCTCGGTCCCCATTTAGCATTCTTGAAATAACCTGTTCATTCAAATATCTATTGGGGTATAAGCTACACTAGCTTAGTGAGAATTCCCTTAATTCCGTACCATAGCAAGCAAGTTATAAATCAACCATATGCTATGCATGAACAAACACATGAGTAGATAATTATGTATGGGTATCCGGAACCCACACACAAAACGGATTTATGCCCTCCGTATCTTGAGTTAGGGATGGTATTGAAAGTCTACACAACTGCTGCTAGTCCCCGAGCCCTCGGCTCATAGCACTCGACTCGGCTAGGCTCACCCATGGAATGCATCCCCGATGCGCCTTAGTTCGTTATGAACGAGCTCTGGCACCGGGTCTCATTATCCAAACGGGTCCTCGAACCATACCGATCGACCTGCATAGGAATAGCACGCTACCAAATGCAACATGTCCGATGCTATGCATGGCCAATTTAAATTTTTGCTTAGATCAATATATTCATACATTCTTTAGAATGACCAACAAATATCATACACATAACAGAAGTAATATGAACAGTGCAGTTATCCAATCGAATCATGGTTTCGATATGCTTTAGTATTCTTTGGCATACGTACATCAAAGTCTCATCATCTGTCTCATCTCCATTCATATCAGTTTTTATCTTGTTCCTATAATTCTAATGCAACTAGCTACAAGCACAAACAAGGTAACAAAATAAGAAGAAGACTCACTCGACCATTGGATCGTCAGTCTCTTAGTAAAAGTAATCCGATGGTAAGGAATCGTCATTTTCGGGGTCACCTAAAAAGGAAGAAATACCATAATAAGTATTTCATCACTTAACTAATCCAAACTATCTTATACAAGCTATCAAATTCGTAATTCTTATTCTAAGCGGGAATTCTAACTTAAAACTGCCGTAATTTGGTCATTTTAACTCGAAATTTAGCAAATTATATATCGATTTCTATCTACTACAAAAGATATATCAAATTCTAATGTCATATTTAAGTTTTGAAAACTTTAAAGCTTCGAAAAGATCGGATCAGATCAGAACAGTAGCGAAAACCGATTTAGAAAATTGATTTTGTGAAAGTTCATGAAGTTTCTACTATCCAAAGCAAGTATTCATGCAATATGAACAAGCTACTATCATAAATGATATGTCATGAGATATATATATACATGTTCTTGATGATATTGATTAAAGGAAATTTTTAGAAAACATTTTCTTTGTAAGATTTTATGAAAAATCATCTTAGAAAGGCTAGTCTTGTAGTCTTGACAATTCCCACTTGTTTTTAGAAAAATTACTTCAAGAAAATTTATTTATTCTTGTTAAAATTAAGCATTCATTATGTATATTCCCTAAGGCCATTTTTTTCAATAAAAATTTTCATTTTACACTTTGTAAACATGTTTTTAAAATTGGTTCATCCCAAAATCCCAATTTCGTAAAACTTGTTTTTGTGGTGATTCCGTTAAGTAAAAATCATTTGATACTTAGAAAATTAAAGCTCAACCATACCTAGCCACTAAGGACTTCATTTATTGAATAAAATTTCTATTTTTAGTTTGAAAAATAGGGGTTTTCATACCATTACTCTATTATTACGAATTTCTTAAAATGACAAACAACTCAAATTTTCCTACTTTATTTCTACTCCTTGCTTAACATGTTTTTCTTAGCAAATCCTATCTTAACTTATAAAAATCATTGCTTGAGGATATCTATGACCTATAATCTTCATTTTTCATATAAAACACAAGTTTTGGAGTTGATAAAAGGGTTTTTAAAGCATGGTTTTGAAACCATCCGAATTTACAAAATATAGATAGAACTCAAATTTCATACTTTGTAATCTCTTCCTATTTGTTGAGAATCTCTACTAGTAGATCTACCATTTACTTATCAAAAACATCTCCTATTGATACCTGATCCATAAGCCTTCCATTTTCTAAATAAAACTTTCATTTTGGTGTTGAAAGAAGCGAGACCTATGTTTGACCCACAAGTTCAAGCTGAATTTTGTAGTTGCGACCTTGAAAGATACGTCATAGTAGCTTTGTTGTTCTAGATATCATCTATGTTTGTTGCTTGTTGTGATGTTTAGCACTAACATGTGTTGATTTTCATTCCAATATAAAGGTCTTTGTACCTCCAGTTTAAGTTTTAATGAAAAGCTATATTATGTTTTATGAAATTGCGTTTTCTTTATTTAAGTTCCTTATGTTATACTTGCTTTTATAATTACTCGCTTGTATAAGAATTTCCGGCATTTTCGAACTCCGATAGAAATTGTTAATAATGTTACTGGAAGATTACTTAACTAAGTTAATTAAAATGTAAAACAACAGCGACAGAGAAAGAAGATGCCAAGAACAAAACACGTCAAATGAATCAAATATAGGGTAGAGTAACTAGCGGCATTGCCGCCAACCCCACCCGTGGCGATGCTAAACCGCCTTACAAGCAACATCGAGGTAGCTGGCACAAGAGCTTGCGTCCCTTCGACAATCTATGCCTGCTTCTTTCTTGTTTCCACTCCTACTCTACCACCCTCCGCGTAACAGGCATCTATGGCTATATCAATGCCAGGAGATACGGAACTTTACCTCCCCCACTAACTCCAGGGCCACACAGTGGGACAATATGAGACCGAGCTCAGTAGAATGCTCCGATATGCCCCTGACTCATACAAATGTAGCAAGGAACTGATGAGACAAGTATTTCTGACTGGCTTAGACGAGGTTATACGTAGATTACCAGGAACTAAATGGAGTCACCATCAAGAGCAGGTGTCCACTCTTGTGGGTCGATGATTTGCTAGACCAGCTGCAAGGAGTAAATGTATTTTCAAGGATCGATCTTCAATCAAGATACCCTCAGTTAAGGTGCTAAGTCGGGAGATGTACCTAAAACAACATTTTGAATTATATAAGGACATTATAAATTCTTGATGATGTCATTGGATTAACAATTGTTCCTGTTACATTCATGGATTGGATAAACCAAGCATGTAAGCATTTATTAGACAAGTGTGTGATAGTTTTTATTGATGATAACCTTATCTACTCAGGCGCAAGTGGCATGAAGGGCGCCTGCGCGTGGCATTACAAATCTTAAGAGAACACGAGTTATACACCAAGCCTCCAAGTGTGATTTTTTTTTTTTTTTTTGATCTCATTTTGGGGCCACATAGTGTCCAGAGAGTATATATCTGTGGACCCTAAAGGGATAAAGGTCACGATGGATTGGAGACCACCCAAAACAATGAAGGAAGTAAGAAACTTTTCAGGATTGAATAACTCAAAATCTAAACTTCAAATAAATAATTGGATCACGCTTTTGTTCTAAACCGAGTTTTCTTAAGCTATCGGAGCCTGAAACAAAAATTGACCCGATAAGCTTAAGAAATCCAAATCGCGGGAGATAAAATATACGAATAATTAACTACGTATATATAAACCTAAATTTGTATTATTTGGAAATCTAAGTGTTTTGTATAAATCTATAAGCATATTTTTGTATGAAAACTTCCAAATACTAGCTAATATATACCCGTATAACCCGTATAATTAACTCAAACTTTAATTAAATAAATAAACTAATATATATATATGTGTCCGCGGCTGGAATTCGGTGCAAATTGTGGAGGAAGAAGGAGGCGCCGAATGAGCTCAATAATTCACCAAATACTTCAACTAAAGCAACCTAATAACCAATGGATAATGCCAGCTCAAGTCTACATTAATTGCAAGGAAAACAACAGCTGAATGAAGGTCATTTTGGAGGAAGATTCGGATGAAAGTAGCAACCGAAGTCCTCTTCACTCCCTCTATATATATATGTGTGTATTTAATAGTCTTAATGTAAACAAACAAACTCCATAAGTCTTACACTCCTCCAGCACGAAAATACATCCAAACAACACTCAATTTGAACTGAAAACCAAGAACAAACAGAACATAAAACATAAATTCGGATCAAAAGAAAAACAAAGCCAAAACCCTCAAAAACGAGCTCAAAGGTAAGTGGACTTGATTTAAAGGATTTTCATTCAAAGATATGATTTGTAACTGACTTAAAATCATCTTAGGAACTTAATAAAAACAAACACGAGCTTCGGATTGCACTCAACAAGCTCCAACGAGGTAAAACTTCAAAACCCTAGTTTTACTTTCACAAAATCGAGATCTATTTATTTATGTGTTTAAACGTGTTAAAAGTTGTTGTATATCTTTATATATGATGTATAAACTCTTAGAAGTAGTTTAAGTAAGTTTCTAACGTGCAAAAACCAAAGAAAAATAATCGAACCGAGGAGGAAGATGATGAACAGTGCAACGCTGCCTCAAGGCCGGCAGTGTAAACGATGTACGCCGGCGGCTTACATAGATAGGCCGGCGGCTTACAGGCGGCTTACACTTAAACAGAGGCTACTAAAAATTTTCACGTAAAATACTACGTAAGCCGGCTACCTGGAGATATACGCCGGCGGCGTAGGACCGGCGTACGTTGTAAGCTGGCAGCGTTCAACACGGTGTACTCGATATGAAATTTTCTTTAAAAAATTCTACACCGGCATCTGGGAATTTAGGCCGGCGGCCTTGAGCCGGCTTATAGCTAAAATTTTGTAACGAAAGCTTTTCTGACCTAAACCGAATATATATATATATAATAAATCTACTAAGTATGTATATATGTTTGTTATATAAATATGTATTAGATAGTGACTTTAATACAAGTATTTAAGTCTATTTAAGATTAATATCTATTAACTTTTGAAACCCTAGAACTAAAAAATATTTAGAGTATTATTAGTCAATACTTGTTTTAACAAAATAAAATATATAAGAATGGAAATTGAAATAAGTTAATTTCTTGAGCAATGTGACTTCTAAAAATACTAAACAATTATGTGAGATAAAAATAGGAAAAACCCGACGATACTAAGTATTAATATCGAGTCTAGGACACAAGGCACATATAGAAATTTAGCTAGATGATATTAATGAATATTTTGTTTTAAATAAGTGAATTTGACTCATTAGAGGATCTACCAGTGGACTACTACAACTGAGTCGGTATGAGCAGGTGAGTAATTCAGTCATATTATGCTGGTTGTGATTGTAAATAGTCGAACATGTAATGCAAGATAAACAAACGAGTGTTTGTTGAAAGTTTGACATGATATGATTGTATGATTGCTAAAATATCTTTATACAAGCGATAACGCAATGGTTGATGATGGGCAATAGTATAATGATGATTATGTGTAATGTATGGTCACCTTGAAATTGATTATGTCTTTTTGACTTAACAAAATAATCCGGACATGCATTGCACGAATTGCATTATTGCATATATGGTTGTGACACCCTGCTACGTATTAATATTTTGGATCTCTGTTTTTGCTTGGTTGATCCAATGTGTGAGTCTTCCAAGGTTCTCTTTGGTCTGGCGTCCTATGAGGAACTAAAAGGCACGAAGAACGTCGCTCGTAGAATCGCTTTGAAATGATTAATACTTAGGGAGTTTCTAAAGGGATTGCAGGAGATGGTTTGTGGAAGCCACTATATTCAAAGTGATAACATTAAAACGAGAAATCGTTGATTCTCCTGTGTACTTAGTCTCTCCTGGGCAGGTGGGTCATTGAGTTTTGTTCTTCAACCCATTAAAAAGAGGGCGCAAATCTTTTCCTGTTGGATTCTAGATCATCCAAACTTGTATCTGTACATATGGCTGAGTGATTGCATTGCATATGATTTGTTAATGACTTGTGTGATGTATGGTATGTCTGATTATTCACTGAGCTGTGGTTTCGCTCATACTCCTACAGTCTTTTCAGGTTCACTTTACGTCCCTAGTTAGTTACATCCAGAATATGGCTCCGGTAAGGGCTTTGAAGCTAGAAGTCTACAGATCTATTTAGTTGATGGTTATGTACTATTAGAATAGATTATTTAGTTGTATACTTCAACAGAGATATATGGTTTGTAATAGTTTTGTAATGGTTATTCACTAAATCATTTCTCTCATATATTTGTCATTTCTTATCAAGCAACTTAAAAATCCTGTTGTTTTAAAAACCTGTCATTCCCTGAAGGTAATCTAGTGATAATACTCAAGTGTAACTTGTTTATTACTACTAGGTACCCTTGGGGCGTGACAATATCTCAAGACACGCCTCACACAACTTCTTGTACATGAAGAGCTCTAAAAGATCGAAAACTACGATAACCGTGACAAAAAAAAATAATAACAAATAAATTTTGAAAC
The DNA here is from genome assembly GCA_024138025.1 of Combretum micranthum. Lineage (NCBI taxonomy): Eukaryota > Viridiplantae > Streptophyta > Magnoliopsida > Myrtales > Combretaceae > Combretum > Combretum micranthum. The sequence continues at coordinate 149,379 of JAMXBD010002273.1, read as the reverse complement.
TGCGGTAAATAAAATCTCAATTACCAAACTCCATAAGATCTTCATAATAAAAACTATATGATAAAGCAATGAGATCTTTTGATTTCAATCCCATCAAGATGCTCACAATGATAAGAGTTTAAAATAATGATGACATTAATTTTTTTTGGAATATGAATCTCAAAGCACAATATTCTATATACAGCTACATAAGAATAGAGAACCAAATCCACAACCTTCGTTGGTCAAAGTAATCAAGTCATGTAAGGTCGTGTTGTCATGAGTCGTCTAGTGTCGGTCGAGTCGAGTCGTTTATGGTCTTGGGTCAAGTCCGTGTCGTTTTCCAAAAGAGTCGTATAAGTGAAGCTTAGAATCGTTAAGCCAAATCTTATTAATTTGTATGAGATATATTTCATACAATATCTACCATACAAAATTTAGAAATGATACAAACCAAAGCATAAACCGGTGCTAGAAATATAACTCGAAATTCACTATCTTTTCTCAATAAACGATACACACGAAACAAGTTTTGCGGATAAAACTTTCTTTAAGGTGGGGAGGATGTAAGCCTCGAAAAATTTCAGTAAATAATTCTAAGATAAATAGTTAAAATAAACTTTAACAAGATGACTCCAAAGTAAAACTGAATTTCAACTAGTCCGAAATCTTGAGCAAATCCAGAAATTTCTTAATCTTGAAGAGAAAGAAAATCCTTAAAAGAACAATAAGAACTTAATAGTTTTCAAACCCAAAGCCATTACGTATGACAAATTTTATGTTTAGCTTTGACTTATAAAAAGTGGGTAATATAGAACCCACAAACAATTATTAAGAAAGTAATTAACAATTAATCTTCGAAAATAAAACCCGATGCAAGAATTTCAAAAAAAAAAAACACCAAGAGATATTAAATACTTACAGGAATGAACTTTAAAATAAATTCCTCAAATTTAACATGTTGTATAAACATAAAACATCAGTTTCTAAGTTGGCAACGATCTAAACCGGAAAATCAACCAGAAAACCTAAGCCAACAACTCCCAGGAAACCCTAGTAGGTTAAACCCAGCAATCTCGTAATCCTAAACCAAGGAGTCGAAATATGAGTAGAGGGTGTAGCTTAGGTCGCAACAATACTAGGATGCTTTAGAATATAAGATTAGAGAATTTTTTATCTATTTCCACCCGGTCAGGTACAGACTTCAAAAAGCATGCCCCGAGATTCGAAATATTAAATATAGGGTATAAGTACTATTAGACTCGTAATTTTATAGGAACTTCAAATATGTCAGTTATATAATTTTTCGGATTATATGTAATGTAAACCCTCAAAAATTTCATAATTCTTAAAAATAATCTTAGAAGCCTAATATCAAAATACAAATTCCGAGAATCAACTCAAGATAAAAACCCAATTCTAGACCGAGTCAAAACACCGGAAACGAAATCCTAAAAATTGAATCAAGTTAAAACTTAATCCCAATAAGACCAAAAACGAGTTTTCTCAATCATGAGAAAACGAGAACCCTTGAAACAAAATATAAAGTCCAACTACTGGTGTAATCAACGTCCGTACGCTAGTTAAATCGTCTACCCAATTCCTAAAACGCGAATCAAAACGGTAGATCCAAATACCGCTTGATAACGAAATGATAAAATCTTAAATCCTTCAGTAAAATTTTAGAATCACAAATTTCAATTTTCGCCAAAAGTCAAATTGAGTCAACTCATAACCCTAGACTCAATTAAACATCCCCGAGAACTAAAAACTATTAAATAATCACAAATAAAATAAGATAAACCATAGACGTCAAGCTAGAAATATAAAACGATCAAAACCAAAAAAAATTACACGATCTTACGAATAACTCAGTAAATTCGGAAATCAAAACGGAACTCTAAAAGTCAACAAGCCTATAACGAACCCTAGTGTTTAAGATCTGGCAATCCCGCGTTTTCAAACCCTAGAAAACGAAATTAAGTTAATGGCCTAGAATAGTTCATAATAATATAGGGTAACATAAAAATATCATATTCACGAATTTCGAGTGTCCTTCGGACTCAAACTGGATCAGTGCTCGAAAAGCGTGTCCCGGAGCTCGGAATATTAAAAATATTCCATTTATACCAATAAACTCGTAAAAATATAAGGATTCCAAAAATATCAGTTTTATAATTTTTCGGTAACTAAAAATTATAGATATCGCATTATTACACGTATTTTTATTACTACCGGTACTTTAATTGTCTAGTCTACTATTCATTACTATTTCACTATCTCTACTTTTTCTTACACCTATTTCTTACTACGTACATACCTATTTTCTTGCTTTTTATATTTCCAATACACCTTTTATCAAATCATACCTTACATATTAATTATTTTCTTACACATTTCACTCAAAAATCAACTCACACCCCCTCTACATGTCCTAGAACCGGCGCCACCCTCCTCTCTCTTCACTCAATTATTTTTCTTTTTCAATTTATTTTATTACATCCAAAATTCACTCCAAAAATTCTATAAATACCCCCTTCCTCTTTCATTCTTTCACACAATTCATTACACTACCAAAACTCTCTCAATTCACTACACAAACTCTCTCCATAAACTTTTCCTCTACCAAAACTCTCTTTCACCAAATATCCACAAGAATTTCTCTTCATACAATACAACTACCATCTCTCCATAACCACATAACCATACATTTACAACCATCTTCATACCACACAAATACCTTCGGTAAAAATTTCTTTCAACCATTTATCTATTCATGTCATGTAACTTAGCATGACTATGGTGTTGTTTTGAAACTCATATGAGTAGTAAAAGCAACAACATGTTCATGTTTTGTTCTTGTACATAAGCTCTCTATGTTATTATGTTGTTATTATTGTCGTTATTATTTGCTACTAATCTAACTTATATATAGTATTATATTATGTATATATATTTATTTAGAGCATATAAGCTCATTTGTTATTTATTTACTTCCAAGTCATGCAATTTATTTATTTTATGTTGTTATTAAGACTAGTATTTCTAGTTTTAGACTTGTCTATATCAAGTCAAAACAACCTTTTGTTTATTTTTCTTTAAATTTTTTGGACTAGTCCATCCATAGTCTCGGGATACCTTGAAGCTAAGGCTCCAATACTTGACCGGGATTCCTTGATGAAGCTAAGGTTCCCAATGCTTGATTTTATTTCCTTGCTTATTATTTGTTTCTATTATTTTCTTATGTTCTTATTATTTTATATGCTTATGATATTTGCATCTACATAATGTTAATGTCTCAACTAATCTAAATAGAATTTTACTTTACTAAGGAAACTCAAAGCTAGAATTTCGATTAGGTGATTTCCATAAAATCATGAAGTTATTATCAAACCTAGAAATAGAGTAATACAAGTTTTATCAAGTTTTCTTAAATAACAAAAATAGTTTTATCAAGAAAACATAAGAAAATAAATATTTTCTTGTATTTTATGGTAATCTAAGTTTTAAGAAAAATAAATCGTTAATATTAAAAGTTTAAGACTTAAACTAAGAAACAAACTAGTTTTTAAAGTAAATATACAAATCAACTCATAAAGTTATGAACTTACTTAGAAAAAGTAATGATTTTCAAAAAGAAGGAACTTATTTTCAAAAGAAAATAAATAAAGTAAGATTAACAATAATGGATTTTATCGATAAAGATGATTCTTTTCAAAAGAAATAAAAGAACAAGTTTTAGAAAACAAAAGCTTATATTTTAGAAATGAATATAAGAAGACAAGACTCATTTTCTTAAATCATCCTAAATAAAAAATTATGAAAGGTTTTCATCAACTTAATATAATTGTGATAAATTTGATTTTTAAAGTAAAACTTATGGAAAACTAAGGTTATAAGAAAATTTATTTTTCCTTGGAAAAAGAATGAAGAAAATAAAATAAGAATATACTCATTTATAACAACCTAGGAAAATATAAAGTTTCTTTAAAATACTTGAAAAGAAATTTTTAAAGTTAAAGTTTAAATGAATTTATGAAATAAATTGTTGAGATACTACCATTAGGATTTTTGCATATAAAATGAGCTTACCTATATATTCAAACGTGTTTATCGAATGTATATTGATATGGTAACCCTAGGTATATTAAACCTAGAACCCCAAATCGTTGATTGGAATTGGAACCCGAGGATCGTCTTGAGACAAGTCGTCGTAGGATGGAATTAGACCTCAATCAAACCTGTTGATTGCAACCTAATTATCAATGAATGGAATGAAACTAGACCTCGAACAAACCTGTTGATCGCAACCTAGTTATCACGTCGACCTCCTTGAGTGTTTAGATCAAGAAAATCAAATGGAAATTCGTTCACAAGGAACAAGATAGAGTTTTCTCTCAAAGAGAATGAATAACATTCATATAAATCGTTTCTTCTCAAACCTTAGAACCAAGGCTTAATATATAGCCTTTTACATACAAAGAAATTAATGATATGTAACTGACAAACATAAATAGCTGACTGTAATGACAAAGAAATTAAAGACATAACTGACAAAGAAATTAAAGACATGTAACTGACAAAAATAAGTAACTGCTGTGTAACTGACAAAAATAAGTAAAACGACGCGACCTAATGAAAAAACGCGACTCAAAATTAATGAAAAGACTTGAAAATCTTCAATCCTTTGAATCACAAACTATCCTATCAACTCTTTTGGTTCTCTTGGCTCTTGTTTTAATCTTTGAAGCTTCCATCATCGCACCTCTCATCCATTCAGATGGCTTGTTGAGCTTCAAATTGGACGGCTTAAAAATTGAGGCTTCTAGGATCACATCATTCCCTCCTTCTTCGAAAAGATTCGTCCTCGAATCTTTGTTTTTAGACACTTCTAAATTGCAACGAAGGAATTTAGATTGAGATTCTATTTCATCTTGATCTTCTTGAGAACTCAATTCTTTGAATCCCTGCATTGAGGAATCAATTTCACTAGAAAAAGAAAAATCATTAGTTGATAAACAAATATAACTCTTAGTGTTTCACACTCTGATTCTTTTTCCTCGATGCTCACCAAAGTGTTTTCATCACACTTTCCTCACTCTCACGCTTGTGTTTTTCTCTCTCTCTAAAACTTTGAGCTATTGTCATCTGATCCATACAAGCCTCCAAAGGATTGAGAGAGACTAATTTCACCCATCTTTTGTTTAAAACAAAAGAATAACGATTATTTTCCTCATCATATCTGGCTTTCCTCTGAAATTGCCACGGTTGTCCCAAAAGAATATGACAAGTTTCCATTGGTACCACATCACATAAGACTTCATCAATATACTTGCCAATCGAAAAACAATTAGAACCTGCTCAGTCACCTGAATTTCTTCATACCCTTTTGACAACTTTAATTTATAAGGTGTTTGATGCATGCTAGTTTTCAAATTCAATTTTTCTACCATCAAGATACTAACAAAATTTGCGTAACACCCACCATCAATCCCAAACTGCATGTTTTGTCCTTTATGGTTTACATGGCATCTAGTGTAAAATTTAGGATCACCAGAAATCTCATCAACATCATGCCTCAACAGACTAGATCTCACTTGCACTTTACTCATAATTAAATTTTTTTTTTAAACCCTAGATCTAAAGATCACAACTTTTCACAAAAGAACCCTAACAACAGACCAATCAAAATCAAATCTTTGTTTTTTTTTTTTTTTTGACAAATGGAACAATATAAAGATGGTTCTTTTCTTTCTTTTCTTTTCTTTTTTTTTTTTTTTTTTGACTCAAGAACCCTAATCAAGAACTATAACAAATAGATAACAAGATTAAATAAAGATAAAAGGATAGATTACTTGTGACAAGAAACCGTAGCTCTGATACCAAATGATATGGTAACCCTAGGTATATTAAACCTAGAACCCCCAAATCGTTGATTGGAATTGGAACCCGAGGATCGTCTTGAGACAAGTCGTCGTAGGATGGAATTAGACCTCAATCAAACCTGTTGATTGCAACCTAATTATCAATGAATGGAATGGAACTAGACCTCGAACAAACCTGTTGATCGCAACCTAGTTATCACGTCAACCTCCTTGAGTGTTTAGATCAAGAAAATCAAATGGAAATTCGTTCACAAGGAACAAGATAGAGTTTTCTCTCAAAGAGAATGAATAACATTCATATAAATCGTTCTTCTCAAACCTTAGAACCAAAGCTTAATATATAGCCTTTTACATACAAAGAAATTAATGATATGTAACTGACAAACATAAATAGCTGACTGTAACTGACAAAGAAATTAAAGACATGTAACTGACAAAAATAAGTAACTGCTGTGTAACTGACAAAAATAAGTAAAACGACGCGACCTAATGAAAAGACGCGACTCAAAATTAATGAAAAGACTTGAAAATCTTCAATCCTTTGAATCCCAAACTATCCTATCAACTCTTTTGGTTCTCTTGGCTCTTGTTTTAATCTTTGAAGCTTCCATCATCACACCTCTCATCCATTCAGATGGCTTGTTGAGCTTCAAATTGGACGGCTTAAAAATTGAGGCTTCTAGGATCACATCATTATATACTTATATTGTTACAAAAGGATTTTCTTTAAAAAGGAGTTGAGTTAGAAAATGGATTTTTGCAAAAGTTTAGAAAATTCGTTTTAAATCTGTACCTGACGTTTTCGGAACCCAAATGACCTTTTATGACAAAGATAAACTTAGAAATGGATAGATCTTTTCGAATAGGTAGAAAACGGTATATTATATGCAAAATTCCGAGTTAAAATGAGCAAGTTATGGTCATTTTAAGTTGGAATTTCCTCTTATACGATTTACTGCGATTTAAGAAAAGTTTAGAAAAATCCGAGAATAGAAGTTTCATGAAGGACTTATCCCGGGTATTTCTTTTGTCTAGGTACCGAAAGATACGAGATTACCCTACCCGAGGATTACTACGACTAAGAAGATCGCAAATGGATGAGTGAGTTATTCCTCCTAATTTCATTATCTTTCTTGTGCTTGTAAAGTAGTAGAATTAGTATACTAAGAGAAAATAAAAATGGATGTGTTTGGGGGAATTCGGGATTATGTTATATATGTGATTCTATGTTTATGCATGAAATGGGCATTAAGAATATCGCAACTTCAAACTGCTTGTTTAAATAATTTTGTTTACTTACTTGTATAATTGTTTATTGTTTGCTAAATTGATTGATCACCCCTGATAAACCTTAATAAGGATTGGCTTAAGAAAACTAAAACGCTCACGTATAGCATCCATCGAGTCACATCTATTTCGGAAGGCTGCTACTCCTACGCGTAGAGTTGGATAACTGTGATCGTGCGGTGCCACGGGCCATGTTCCTTCCTGGAGAATCCAAATCGCTCAAGGAAAGCGACTCTAGGTTAGGGGCCGAGCCAACCGAACGCTGTGGGTGAGGACCTAGTGTAAACCCCAGTATTCTCAGTAGTTAAGAAAACCCCGGGAGTTGAAAAACGAAACCCTAATCCAGTTCGGTTTAAATCTAGTGAGAGAAGCTTAAGAACCTTAAATCCGGCTTTCCTTCGGTTTCATAATAAAAGAAGTTTTATAAAGTAAATGAATATGAATTATCATTCTAAGTATATTTTAGACCTTTGAAAGTTTTAATTTCGGGAATTTTTCAATTCTAGGCCTTTCCGAGCTCAATTGCGGAAAAGCGTGCCCTGAGACCACGAACTCAGAAAAATGTTTCGGAATATTCATTAGAACCATAATTTTATAAGGATTCCAAAATATCAATTTTATAATTTTCTAGGCTATAAAAATTACAATTATAGCTTTTTCCGTGTTTTCGTTTACAACCGGAAAATAGATGTCTTGTCTACTATCACAAGTACAACCTACACTACACACTACCCATACCTATTCTTACATCCTTAAACTACTCATTACAATTTTCTTTTTCAAGAATTTTTATTTCCTATTTAATTATTACATTTAATTACATCAAATACAATTATCAAATTTCAAACACACACACACAACAACCCCTCCCCATGACCGGCGCGCGCCCCCCCCCCCACCCCCACCCCCCCCCCCCTCTATTTTTCCCTCTCATTTGTTTTATTTACTCAATTTTATTCAACTAAAACCCTAATGCATGTAATGTATAAGCTTCTTTTCTCTCTCTCTCCTCATTTTCACTTGTTCCAATTTTTACCAAAGTAAAAACCTCTCTCTCTCCCTTTAAGTGTGCCGTGACTCTCCTCTCTCTCACACTCACACACACAAGCTCAAATCCTCTTCATTTCTACCTCTAATCTCTATTGGTATGTTGATTTCAAGCTTTGTTCTTCCTAAATTTTGCAATGGCAAAGCTATTCTTGTGTGTTTTCACATTTAATCCCAATGAGATATGCTAGGGACATGAAAAGCTTGTTCATGCATGTAAAGTAGAGATCATATGCATAGATATTTATGTTCATGCCATGAAACTCATGATTCATGCATTATATTTAGTAGATCTAATGTTTAGACATCCACATCTTCATCTACATTTATGTTCATATGTTACTTTGATTTTCATGCATTGATGATCATAAAATGTAGCCTTGTTTATGTATAGATAGGTTAGATGGTAGATCTACATGTAAAGAGAAGAAACTTGAAAAAAAATATTTGGTTAGAAATGTTTAGTTGAAAATTCGGATGATTTTGGAACCCCATTTTAAAGACCACCAAAACCACTTTAAAACTCAAATTTTCATAGAAATGGAAGGAATATGTAATGGATGTCCTTAAGGAGTGATTTTCATAAGTTTAGATGAGTTTAGGCATAAGAAAAATGTAAAACAAGTAGTGAAGACTAGAATGAAAAATATTGATATAGATATTAATGGTCAAATTCGTATTTTAGGATGATGCCTACATAAACACTTGGTATCCAAGCTTAGATGGCATGTTTTATGAGTTAAATGGAGTCTTTAGATAATAGATATAATGAAGCTTCAATTTTTTATGCATTAAACAAGTTTTCTCATAAAGAAAATGCAAGAAAAGGAAATTTACAAAATTCGGATTTTTGTAAGTAGCTTGTTTAAAAACATATTTACCCAATGAAAAATGTGGATTTTTATGCATAAATGAAAGTCATGATTAATATAGGTGTTGATAACTCATTTTCATTTAGATGGTAAGTAAATTCCAAGAATAAAATCATAAAAACCCTAAGAAATGTAAGGTTGGAAAGAATAGCTTGCATAAGTGATCATCATAGAATTCTTAATAAATAGAAGTTCAGAAGAAGTTCATCATCAAAGTTCATCAAGATCATGCATATATTGAGCTCATTACATGATATTCATATTAGGAATTCATTCATATACCATCTATACATGAATCATCAACTAGGAACATTTTTATCAAATGCGAAACAATTTTTCGGAATTGGAAAAGTTACAGAACAGAAGTGATCCCGCTGTTCCGTGACCTTAATGTCTTAAAAACTTGAAAATAATACTAGAAATAGATAGATCTTTCGAAGTAGATAGAGATCGATATAAAATTTGTGAAATTCCGAGATAAAATGACCAAGTTATGGCAGTTTTTAGTCGGAGCTTCTGCAAATAGCGAGAATTCTGATTCCATGTAGTTTAGATGCATAGCTTAAAGTGGTTTAGTGATGAGATTCTTATTAGGTTGTTCTTAATTAGTAGGTGATCCCGAGCAAGACGATACGTTACCACCCGATTACTATTACTAAAAGACCGGCGAACCATGGCCGAGTGAGTATTACTTCCGCTCTCAATTATTGCTTGTGTTTGTAATGTGGCATTAGTTGTTTAGGCAAAGATAAAAGATGATTATGCATGATGGGGTATATGGGAATTATATACTTGTCTGTTGTTGATATGTGAAGTTGAATTTAAAGAATATCGAAACCGGGTGTTAAGCTATTGCTTGATTAGCTAGCATTCTATATTGATTGTCTGCGAATAATTGTTGGTCACCTAAAAGAATTGAATTAATATATTCGACTTCAATTATATTGGACTCATTCATATCATGACGGGGATGGAGCATTAGCATTGGTTGGTTTTTCGTGATCCATAAAACGAATATGTTGGTTAATCGTGATCCATAAAACAAATTATTGTTCAATTGACCGTGAGCTTAAACGGCGTCGTATCGCAGATTCGTTAATCTGCTAACCCAGGATGGAGGGCGCAAGTTCATCCACATATGATTTCCGGCTGGTCATATGTTTGTTGAACTCATTTGTCTGATGCATACATTTGCGTGAATAATCACTTGTTTGAATGAATTGTATTAATTGTGATATGGAAGTTCTTACTCACTAAGCTAGTTAGCTTACGCCCCCATAGCTTTTATTTGTTGTAGCACGAATTCATTTGGCTTAGGCCAAGGCAAGCCACAGCTCAGATACCGGAGATAGGAGTTTCCTCTAGAAGTTTACTTCGCTTTTGTTTAGACTTCCGTTGGAAACTAAAGGACTCTGGATGACTGTAATCAGACTTGATATTATTTTGCGGGGGAATGCCCCTTAGACTTTTGTAATGTGTATATATATATATATATGCGTTTTGATTTATTATCTATGGCTAGTGAATGCCGCATTAAACTCCTTAACTCCATTGATTAAGTATTCTATTGTCGTAAAGGGACGCTTTACATCTATATAGACTTCCGAAAGGCTCGAATAGGGATTTTCGTGAGTCTTAATAGTATGTGGCGGGCTGTTACGTTTAGGATACCCTATGGGGCGTGACACCTGGGGACTAGCAGTAGAAGGTCGAGGACCTTCAACCTGATTCCCTAACCTTTGATACGGAGGGGTAAATCCGTTCTATATATGGTTTCCGGATAACTATATATATTTGCGTAATCATGTGAATATTGCATTGTATGCATAGCATATGTGTGAATAAATAAATAAACTTGTTTGAAAGTGTGGTGCGAATGAAAAGGAATATCTCACTAAGCTAGTTGTAGCTTATACCCCTATAGATTTTGTTGAAACAGGTATACCCGTGGCTTAAATTGAGGATCATGACATTAAGGAAGTCATGGATGGATGGTTAAGCTTCTACGAAGGAAATGGGATCATAAGATGAAGTAATGTTGCAAGGATCTTTATATGAAATGACCTATATGATAAGTGATGTATATTTATTTGAAGTAGGATATGCCTCTAAGAATTGAAATGCAATATGTATGTTTTATGATAAGTATTCTCTTTCCCTTGTTACTTATTTATTATCAATATAAATTGCGCTACTCCGATGTGTTCCCTTGGATTGTGATGTACGCCTTGTACATGATATGGAAGCCTTTGCGTGACTAAGGTAATCATTCATCGGCTTTAGTATTGTGTACGGTGGACTGCCACGTTTAGGGTACCCCTCGGGGCGTGACATGTAAGCCCAATTTTTCTAGCAACTAAGTAATCTTCGGAAATTGGAAACCAAAACCCTAAACCGGATCAGTTGAGCTTGAAAAACGAAACCTAAGAACCCTAGATCCGACTTTTCCTCGATTTCAATTTAAAAGAACCTTTATAGAATAATTACTATGGATTATTGTTTTAAAGTATATTTCAAACCATAGAAAGTTTAGATTTCGAAAAATTTTCTATTCCGAGCCTTCCCAAGCCCCATTACAGAAAAGCGAGCCCTAGGACTAGAAACTTAGAAAAATATCCCGGAATACACTTTAGAACCAAAATTTTTTAAGGATTTCAAAAATATAAGTTTTATAATTTTTCGGGTTATAAAAATTACAGTTATAGCCTTTTCCTGTATTTTCTTTACTACCTGTAAAGTAGATGTCTTCTCTACTATTTATCACTATTCACAAGTACAACCTACAACACACACTCCCGTATCTTAGTCTTACATCCTTACAAACACTCAATTACATTTTATTTTCCAATAAAAATTTGTCTCTTAACAAATTATTACATTTAATACATTTTATTACATAAATTACAATTTCAAATAAAATAAAATATCTCTCTCTCTATATATATATGGCCAGCGCACCTCCCCGCCCCCCCCTGTTTTCCCCTCAATTTGTTTTATTTTCTTCTTTTTATAATACAACGAACCTAATTTACTTAATATATATACTCATTTACACTCTCTTCCTCATTTATACTCTTTCAAAATTTTAACAAAGAAAAATCCTCTCTTCTTTCCCCTCTCTTGCCGTGACCACCACCCCCATCACACACACACACACATATCAAGTTCATTTCTTCTTCATTCCTTCATCAAATCCTTCTTTAGGCGATGATTCTTAGATAGTTTATATAAAATAATTCGGATTAGTTAAGTGATGAAATACTTATTAGGGTATTTCTTCCTTTTAGGTGACCCCGAAATCGACGATTCCTTACCACCAGGTTACGTTTACTAAAAGACCGGTGATCCCATGGCCGAGTGAGTATTTCTTCCGATTATATTTATTGTATGTGATTGTAATGATAGTTGCACTAGATATTTGGTAAAGATAAAATGGATATGCATGATGGGGATGAATGGGAACTATGTATGGTTGTTGTTGATATGAGAAATGGAATATAAGAATATCGAAGCCAAGTGATTAACTATTGCTTGTATGGATGAATTAGGATTGACTGTCTGTGGATATTGATTGATCACTTAAAAGAATTTTTTTTTTCTCTAACTCCTCTTGTCTTACAAGCTTAATAGGTATAGATCTAAACACTATCACCACAAAAACATGCAATGGCAAGATTATTCATGTGTGGATTCATAAAAATCCCCATAAGCTTCATGCTAGGGATGTAAAACCACTAGAACATGATGATCAAGCCATCACAATTGTGGATCTTATGTTTTAAGCTCCTATTTTTGTCATGGTCATAATATAGGTTCATGTAGTGAAAATTTTATGTAGGAATCTTACTACTACATTATTATCATAGTAGTATACTTCATTTCATGCATCTAACATAATCATCACACTTACATCTAGCTTCTAAACATCCATCTTTCACATGTTATTCGAGATCTCATTCATTTATTGTGTTTAAGATGAATAAATGGTCCTAAAGATTTTCGTCTTATGTAAATGAATGTTTTTCCATTTCTAAAAGTTAAGATATTTATGAAAATGAGCCAAAAATCTCAAGAACAAATTTTGTTTCATCAAAACAAACTTTTGTAAATTCGGATGGAAAAAGAGTTATATTTTGAAAACCTATTTTTCAACTCCAGAACATGATGTTGATGTGAAAAATGAAGGGCTTATGGAATAGGTATCAATAGGAGATGATTTTGATAAGTTAATGGTAGATCTACGAAGAGAGATTTGTCAAAAAACAAATATTTACAAGATAGAAAATTTGGATCTTATGATAGTTACATGAAATTCGTAACTAGGAAAAGAGGGTATATAAAAAGCTATTTTTCAAACTCAAAATAGAAGTTTTATTAAGGAAATTAAGTCCTTTGGGGACAGGAATAGTGAATCCTTAAATTTTAAAGTATCAAATGAGTTTTCTTAAAGAAATCACTTAAAAATCATTTTTACAAAATTCGGATCTACGAATAGCCCATATTTAAACACTTGTTTGCAAAGTAGAATAAGAATTTTTGTTGAAAAATGAAAACCTTAAGGAATATATATAGCAAAGACTTAATTTTAGCAAGAATAAATAAATTTTTATTAAGGGAAATCTCTAAACAAGTGTGATTTGGCAAGAACACAAAACTAGTCTTGCTAAGCTAGGTATTCATGATCTTGTTAAGTAGAAGCTTTCTAAAAATGTTCTCTAGTAGAATATCATCAAGAACAATATAGGAAGCTCATAACATATCATTCATGATAGTACTTTGTTAATATTACATGCATATTTAGCATGCATAGTAGAAACATCATAACTCTTCACAAAAACAATTTAGAAAATGGATGTTTAGCTACTAAACAGAACTGATCCAAACTTTTAGAGACTTAAAAGTTTTCAAAATTGAGATATTATATTAGAATTGGATAGATCTTTTGAAGTAGATAGGAATCTGTATATAATTTGCGAAATTCCGAATCAAAATGACCAAGTTATGGTCCTTTTAAGTTGGAATTCTCATTAATGACAAGAATTACAAACTTAATAGTTTTTGTGAAATAAAATGGATTAGATATGAGTTGAAATACTCATTTGGGTATTTATTTCATTTAGGTGACTTGGATCCCGAATATTCGTTACCATCGGACTATTATTACTGAGAGATCGGCAACCAATGGCCAAGTGAGTATTACTTCCTAATTTCATTCCTTGATTGTGTTTGTAGTAATTAGTTGCACTAGAATATGAGGCAAAAGATAAAAATGGATTTGCGTGATGGGAATTATGGGGGATTATGTATGCTTTTGATGAGTTGAGAAATTAGGTTAAGAATATCAGAACTAGGTGATTAACTTATGCTTGTTTAAGATATTATAGGATTGATTGTCTGCGAGATTGGTTGATCACCTAAGAATTGGCATTAATAATTATTCGGATTGATAAATAACATGGATACAATCACTTCATGATGAGGATGGAGCATTAGCATATGTTGGTTACCCGTGATCCGTAAACGGCTAAAAGTTGGTTGATCGTGATCCATAAACGATATAAATGAATTGGTTGATCGTCATCATAAACGACATAAGTTGGTTACCTGTGATCCATAAATGGTACATTAATTCAACAGTAGTACTGCAGTATTCGTTAATTTGCTAACCCCGAATGGAGGGCGTAAATCCATTCACATATGATTTCCGGCTGATCATATGTCCTGTTTGTTCATGTGGTTGATGCATTCTATATGGTTAAATAAATAACTTGATTGAATAATTTGTTATAATTGTCTTATGGAAGTATTCACTCACTAAGCTAGTGTAGCTTACGCCCCCACAATTTTTTCTTATTGCAGTTTTCATATATATGGCTGAGGCTGAGGCATCCTACCGAGCAGGTACAGGAATTAGGAGTTTCCATTAGAAGTTTGGGTTTGATTTTGCATAGACTTCCATGGGAAACTGTAATATTTACCGAATGACTATAAAAGACCACTTTTAAACTTAATATTTTTTTACGGGGGAATGCCCCTAGAAACTTTTGTAAATTAATTATGCGGACTCATAGTTTATATTCTGATGCTTATAGTATGTCAAATTAAACTATTTATCTCCGTTGGTTCATGTATTCTATTATCATAAAGGTACGCCTTGCATCTGTACGAGACTTTAGAACAGTTTTGTTAGCAATTCCTAAGTCCTATATAGCATGCGGCGAATTGTTACGTCTAGGGCACCCTATGTGACGTGACACACGACCTGGTACATGGCCGTGCTTGGGGCCGTGTAGGGCACTAAATAGTAACCTAAAAGGAGATTTTCAAGGTTTTATGACCTACACAGCCACATACACACTCGTGTCCAAGGTGGGGCAGAGGTTGAAAAAGTGGTCTGAAAGCTTATTTTGATCAGCACAAGCTCGTGCACGCCCGTGCATTAGGTAGTGTTGATCTTGGAAAATTTTTTGACAGCATCCACACATTTTCCA
The DNA here is from genome assembly GCA_024138025.1 of Combretum micranthum. Classification (NCBI taxonomy): domain Eukaryota; kingdom Viridiplantae; phylum Streptophyta; class Magnoliopsida; order Myrtales; family Combretaceae; genus Combretum; species Combretum micranthum. Next base: position 133,818 of record JAMXBD010002273.1, on the reverse strand, counting down.
TGTTTCCTTTACACAATATATCAACTTTTCACATTCAAACTCGCTTCAAACATTGTAAGCTTCCCACTACTTGGTGTATGAACTTAACATTATCCATTCACTTCCAACTTATCAAAAAACATAAATATCAATTCAAATTCCACTCTTCATTCAATACAACATTCAACACATACATAACTTCACTAACCCTAACTACACTACTCATATTCCACTTCATTTTCACCAACACACTTTAACTACTTAACATACACATATTACAACTTCTATGGTAGCCCAAACTCTTCTTAGAAATTAACCAACAATTACAAACTATTAAAGCTCATAACAAACACAATATTCATATTTGACATAATCTCTAAATTAACAAATTTGCCCTACATATAACATACGTTTACCTCAAGAATTTAGGCTTGGTTAGAAGGCTTTAGTATAAGCTCCCAATGGCAAAACTTGAAGGAATTTGGGTGGGGACTTAGCCTTGATGTTGGAGTGGCTTTAGAAGATAAAAAGGTTGAGTTTTAGTATGTTTAGAGGGTTGTCTTGAAGAGGGTCTGATTTTATATGAAAATTGCAAGATTTTTGGCTTAGTCTTATCCTTTCTTTGACTTTAAAGGTAGCACATTAGCAAGGCTTTTAATTAGGCTTTATTTGGGCTTCATTTGTTTGAATTGAAACAAGGCTTTGGGCTTGTTTTTTGGTTAAAAAATTTTCCATCACACTCACACATACATGCAAGATGCATTAAATTAAATTTAGCTCACTTCATCATTCATCCAACCTCATTAACTAAACATAATTATTAATAACACAAATACATATATACCTATATATTAATATTAAGCACTTATTATACTAATGCAAACACATATATTTTACACTCCTAAAACACATGCATTAAATTATGCTACTTAATCTATATGGCATACTTGCTATTTATTAATTATAATATGCAAAACTATTAACACGCATATAAAACATGATATTGGGAATCCATGGCTATTACACATTCGATACGGAGCTTTTGATACTAGCTCATTTCTAGGTATCAAGTCAATAGAGAATTCCACTTCTCTGTGTGGGGTAATCTAGGTAATTCATCTGGAAATACATCCACATATTAACATATTGCCCAGATGGTTTGTATATCTAATTCTTTAGATTCACCCTCGGTAGCTCCAAGAATACATATGTTTAATCCATATCCTCCTCATTTTCAACCTCAATTGTTGTTATCCTGCTTCCTACTACTTTAAGTATCTCTGCTCTATACTTTTTTCTTTTTCCTTCATTGTTGACAATAGATATCATTTTGAGACAACAGTCAACTTTTGCTTTTACAGTAGTTAACCAAATCATACCTACAATAATGGGTCTGTTTAGATAGTCTATTTTTTATCTGTATCTGTATCTGTTTCAAAATGATATGTGTACATATGTCTGATTTGCATTTATATTTTATCTATATTTGATCTTTTGATAAGAACTGCCAACTTTTTTTTTTATCTATATCTATTTTTTGATAAATAATTTATTAGAAAAAAGTTTGAAAAAAATATTTGTATCTGCCAGAAAAAGCCAAACAAACAGACCCAATATCATACTTTTGCATATCTACCAAGATCAAATCAGCAAATGATTCCTGATCCCCAATATTTAATGGAAAACTCTTTATCATATTTCGTGTTATTACCATCTCTCCTGTTGGTGTAATAACTTTTAACTCCTTACTCATGGTCTCAATTGGTAGTCCTACATGTGGGGCATTCTAAACGTAACAGTCCGCCACATGCCATATAAGACTCTCAAATTACTATCCAAGTCCTTCGGGAGTCTTGTATATATGTAAGGTGTCCCTTTACAATAATAGAATACTCTATTCAATGGAGTTAAGAAGTTTAATTCGGCATCCAATAGCATTAGATAATAAATCAATACGCATAAATAGTAAGTTATAAAGTCCAAGGGGGATTCCCCCCAAAAGAATATTTAATGGTCCATTACAGTCATCCAAAGTTCTTTGGTTTCCTGTGGAAGTCTAAACAAATTGAATACAACTTCTATAGAAAACGCCTAGCTCCTGTACCTAAGTTGTAGCCTGTCTTGGTCTAAGCTAAATAAACTCGTGTTGCAACAAATAAAATCTATAGGGGCGTAAGCTATACTAGCTTAGTGAGTGAAAACTTCCATATCACAATTATAACACATCATTCAATCAAGTGATTAATCAGACAAATGATATGTACCAAACACGTGAATTCAGCAAACATATGACTAGCCAGAAATCATATGTGGATGGACTTGGGCCCTCCATCCCTGGTTAGCAGATTAACGAATCCTGCGGTACGACGCCGTTTAGGCTCACGGTCAACCAACTCATATATTCGTTTTATGGATCACGATTAACCAACTTATATTTGTTTTATAGATCACGAATAACTAACTCATATTCATTTTATGCATCACGAAAAACCAACAAATGCTAATGCTCCATCCCCATCGTGTTATGAATGAGTTCAATTTCATTTTCGATTGTGAATAATCAATTATACCAATTCTTTTAGGTGATCAATCAATATTCGCAAACAATCAATACTAGCTCATCTATACAAGCAATGATTTATCACCCGGCTTCGATATTCTTTAAATTCAAGTTCACATAATAACAACAGATATATTATATAATTCCCATTCAACCCATCATGCATATTCATTTTGTCTTTGCTAAGTAACTAGTGCAACTATCATTACAATCACAAGCAATAATTAAAATTGGAAGTGATACTCACTCGGCCATGGTATGCCGGTCTTTTAATGGTAATAATCGGGTGGTAAGGACTCGTCGATTTCGGGATCACCTACCAAGGAAGAATACTCTAATAAGTACTTCATCACTTAACTAATCCAAACTATGCATTAAAATTAGTCAAAATTGTAATTCTCGCTATTTGCGAAGTTCCAATTTAAAACAGCTATAACTTGGTCATTTTAACTCGGAATTTCGTAAATTTTATATCGATTTCTATCTACTTTGAAAGATATATTTAATTCTAATATTATTTCCAAGTTTGAAAAAATTTAGATCACAGAACAGAGGGGTCAGATCTGATCAGTAATCATTCCCATTTCCGAAAAAGAGTTTTGTACTTGTTTGAAATGTACCTAGTTGATAATTCAAGTATATATGAAGTGTGAATGATTTCCTAACATGAATAACATGTGATGAGTTTAATATATGCATGATCTTGATGATTTTTTATAAAAGAAACTTTTAGAACTCCTTAATTTTGCAAGATTCCAACAATAACTACTTCTTGAAAATCTAGTTTTCTAACTTTGACATCACACTAGTGTTTTGGATTTCATTCTTAGGAATTTCTAGTTATCTTAATTAGAAGTGAGTCTTCATCACATGTACTACCCAAGACCTTCATTTTTACATAAAAATTTGTGTGTTTACACTTTGCAAATATGTTTTCAAATAGGCTTTACTCGAAAATCCGAATTTTAGAAAATCCATTGTTTGAATGATTCCTTTAGGAAAACTTGTGTAATGCATTAAAATTTAAGACTTTACTGTATCTACTGCCTAAGGACTTCATTTAACACATAAAAAATTTATTTTGAGCTTGAGTAATAGGTGTTTACATAGGCATCATCCAAAGTTACGAATTTAACAAGTTGACTACTAACTCAAATTTTTCCATCTTGATTCTACCTCTTGTTTTACACATTAATCTCATTAAAACTCATTTCAACTTATAGAAATCACTACTTAATGATACCTATTACTTATACCCTTCATTTTTCACATAAAACATGAGTTTCAAAGTTGATACAAGGGTTTTTAAAATAGGGCTTTGAAATCATACGAATTTTCTTTTGAACATTTCTGACAAAAACCTTTTTTTTTTTTAAGTTCCTTGCCTTATCTATATAAAGATCTACCAACTATCACATTTATATGCACAAGACTAAATCTTTATGAGTATTAATGCATGAAAACACAAAATATCTATATGAATATTAATGTCAAGTATAATATGAGTGTTTAAGTGCTAGATCTACTACTTATAATGCATGAAAAGGAGTTTAAGAGTATGACCATATATTTTCATGCAAGATCTCTATTTTTATATTCATGAACATGATAATATCTCAACAAAAGCTCATCAAACACAAGATCTACTATTGTGATGGCTTGATATTCGTGTATTAGCATTTTCTTATCCCCAGCACTTGCTCATGAGGGGTATAAGCTACACTAGCTTAGTGAGAATTCCCTTAATTCCGTACCATAACAAACAAGTTATAATCAGTCATATGCTATGCATGAACAAACACGTGAGCAAGCAATTATGCATGGGTATCCGGAACCCACACACAGAACGGATTTACGCCCTCCGTATCTTGGGTTAGGGATGGTATTGAAGTCTACACGACTGCTGCTAGTCCCCAAGCCCTCGGCTCATAGCACTCGCCTCGGCTAGGCTCACACATGGAATGCATCCCCGATGCGCCTTAGTTTCCTATGAATGAGCTCTGATCCCGGGTCTCATTATCCAAACGAGTCCTCGGACCATACCGATCGACCTGCGTAGGAGTAGCACGCTACCAAATGCAATATGTCCGATGCGATGCATGATCAATTTACTTTTTGCTTAGGTCAAAATATTTATACATTCTTTAGAGTGACCAGCCAATATCATACACATAACAAAATAATATGAACAGTGCAGTTATCCAATCAAATCGTGGTTTCGATATGCTTTAGTATTCTTTGGCATACATTCATCACAGCCTCATCATATATCCATCCCCATTCATATCGATTTTTATCTTGTTCCTATATTCTAATGCAACTAACTACAAGCACAATCAAGGTAACAAAACAAGGAGAAAACTCACTCGGCCATTGGATCACCGGTCTTCTAGTAATAATAATTCGGTGGTAGGGAATCGTATCTCGGGATCTCCTAAAAAGGAAGAAATACTCTAATAAGTATTTCATCACTTAACTAATCCAAACTATCTCATTCAAACTATCAAATTCGCAATTCGCTCCTAAGCGGGAATTCCAACTTAAAACGGCCATAACTTGGTCATTTTAACTCGGAATCTCGCAAATTATATATCGATTTCTATCTACTTCGAAAGATCTATCTAATTCTAATATTATTTTCAAGTTTTGAAAACTTTGAAGCTTCGAAAAGTTCGGATCAGATTAGGGCAGCAACAATTTCAATTTCCGAAAAATAGCTTTGTAAATGTTTGTAATGTTCCTACTATATAAATTAGCTATACATGCAATATGAGTGATTTCCTAACATGAATGGCATGAAATGAGTTTCATGTATGCATGATCTTGATGATTTTTGGTAAAAAAAATTTGGAACTCCTTATTTTGCAAGACTTCAACTATAACTACTTTTTGAAAATCTAGTTTTCTAACTTTGATCATTTCCATTTGTTTTGGATTTATTACTTAAGAAAATATAATTATTTTTGTAAAATTGAGTCTTCATTATATATATTACTTATGACCTTCATTTCTACATAAAAATTTCCATTTTACACTTTGTAACATGTTTTCAAGTGGGGTTGATTCCAAAATCCGAATTTGGTAAAAATTGGTTTTTGAGTGATTCCTTTGAGTAAAAATCATTTGATATTTAGAAAATTAGGGCTCAATCATACATAACCACTAAGGACTTCATTCTTACACAAAAATTTGCATTTTACACTTTGCAAATATGTTTTCCAATATGATTTACTCAAAAATCCGAATTTTAGAAAATCCACTTTTTGAATGATTCATTTGGGAAAAACTTGTTTAATGCATTAAAATTTAAGACTTTACTACATCTATTGTCTAAGGACTTCATTTAACACATAAAACTTGCAATTTGAGCTCAAATACTAAGTGATTACATATGCATCATCTTAAATTACGAATTTGACAATTTGATCACTAACTCAAAAATTTTCCATTTTATTCCATTACTTGTTTTACAACATTACTATGCCTAAACTATTTTAACTTATAAAAAATCATTACTTTAATGATACCTATTACCTATATACTTCATTTTTCACATAAAACATGAGTTTTTGAGTTGATAAATGGGTTTTAAAAATTGGTCTTGGTTGGGATCCGAATTTAGAAAATTTATTTTTGATCATATCTTTTGGTAAAATCTATCAAGCTTATGAAAAATCCATTCCTTACATATCATATCTTATGAGCCTTTCATTTCTTAAATAAAAACTTCATTTTTTAGTTGGAAAACATGTTTTTAAAATAATCCGAAAGTAAGATTTTTATTTTGAAAATAACTTTTGAAAATCACATTTGATTCTTGTAAAAAGAAGTCTTGATGATCTAATATATTAAGCCTTCATTTTCTTAAGTAAAAATTACACTTTGGTCACATTGGAAAGTGGTTTTTAAATGGGGGCCTTGCAAAATACGAATTTCACAAATTTTGTTCAAGTTCAAATCTAAGATCTACACATAATATGAACATACATCTAAAAGAATACCCGTGGTAATGAACTATAAACTCATAGATCAACACTTTACTTTTCAAAATCATTCATTTATATTGTCTATACCTAAGCCTTCATTTTAAATGAAAAAATACACATTATGAAGTTGAAAAATCACTTTTCTAAATATGGTCCCACTTTCATCCGAATTTTCAAAAATCATTTGCTTGAAAATAAAATAGATCCTGAGTTTCCTATAACTTTCCTACCATCATCATGTTATAGCAAGGTGGAACATAAACAAAGGTCTAATGCATTTATGAACTCAAAACACTAGATCTAGTTTTTTAAACTAGTTTTATGGATGAATCACTAAGATGAATATGTGGATGATAGATCTATGCATAATCATAAGAAATAACAAATATAACAACTTAAATAACAAGATCTATGGCATAAACAAATCAAAGCTACAAAATTTAGATCTACAAAATATATCAACTTTAAACAAGAAATAATTGAAATACAAGATAATAAAAGTGGAGGAAATGAGTGTTTCATTTTTGGCATCATCATCCTAAGCTTTAAGCTTATGGAAGGTCATTTGATGCATGAAACTTTCATTATACTTTACCTATATCACCTATGGAAGCTTTGAGAGGAAGATTTACTTAAAATCTTCAAGAAATATGTGTGAGGCTCAGAATGGAATGGGGGCAGCTTGGTTCTTCTAAGAACAAGAGCAAAATGGCAAGGAAAAGAGAGGAAAAAGAGAGAGAAAAAGCTAAGGAATGAAAAAGGAAGAAAAGGAGTAAATGAAGGAGAGAGAGAAAATAAGTGTATTAAATGTGTTTTAATTAATTGAAGAGAGAAAAAAATAAAACATGGCAGAAATAGAAGAGGGGGGGGGGGGGGGGGGGGGGGGGGGCGGGGGGGCGCTGGCGTGAATTTGTAGGAGAGAGGGAGAGAGGAAATTTTGTTGAATTTTGACTTGAATTGTAATGTAATTAATGGTATGTGTAACTTTTTGAAAAAGGATTGAAATATAATTAATTTTAGTCAAAATAGGAGTAAATAAAGGACAATGGCAGCCATGAAAGAGTAAAAATCTGCCATCAATTGTGAGATAATGTGTAGAAAGATTGAAGTGAAAAGGAAGTGATATGTGTAAGGTGTACTTGAAGGTATGGGTTGTAAAAGTACTTTTTTAATAAAAATAAAATAAATAAAATTAGAAAATTTATTCCAAATATTTGTAGCAGATTTTTTCATATTTAAAATTAAATAATTATTTGAATTATTTTAGTATTTTAACAATTATGTTACCGGTATGATCAAAATACGCGAATAGAGGCTATAAATGATATTTTTATAACCCGAAAAATTCTAAAAAATTATTTTATGAAAATAAAAATATTTTTAAAATATTTTTCAATTATTAAACTAATTTATTTATTTTAGTATCGGGTCTTAAATAGAATCTGATCCCGTAAGACCCGAAACGAACTAATTTTAGAAAAACAAATTTTCTATAACATAAAATATTTATCTAAAAATATACGGCTTTATAAGAATAATAAAATTTTGTAATGAATGAAAATGAATAGTGCAAAAGACTAATCAATCGCCGGTAATAATGGAAATACGATAAAAAGGTTATAACTGTAACTTTATAACCCGAAAAATTTATATAACTGATATTTGGAAATCTTATGAAATTACGAGTCTAGTGGCTATTGTATATTTTTGATATCTCGAGCCCAGGACACGCTTTTCGAAGTCTGTATCCGAACGGGTCGAAATAGGTCAAAATTTACCAATATGATATTTTTAAACAAACTCATATTACTATGAGCTATTCTACATATTTAAACTACATCTCGGCCTCTAGGGCTAAGGGTGCTAGATTGCCGGACTTAAGCTATTGTATTTCGCTTAGGGTTTGAGCTTCCTTAATTCTGTCGATCAGGTGGGTTCCATGACCAAATTTGCGATTTCCATTTCAACATCTTGCCCTACAAACTCAATTCTTAATCTTTCAAATTCTCTTATCAGCTCTTTTTGTTCTGTGATTAGGGCTGCTACTTCCCCGTAACTCTTTCGGTCAGGCATCGGCAACGGCATTTACTTTCCCGGGCAGTAATTGATTCCAAGTTTAGTCCTTTATAAGCTCCAACCATCGTCTCTGTTCTATGTTCAATTCCTTTTGTGTGAACAAATATTTGAGGCTCTTATGATTTGTGTACACTTCACATCCTTTGTCCATATAAATAGTGTCTCCATAACTTCAAGGCAAAAACCATAGCAGCCAACTCCAAATCGTGTGTGGATAATTTTGCTTATGAGGCCTTAATTGTCTGGAGGCATAAGCAATGACTTTCCCTTCTTGCATCAACACACATCCAAGGCCATTCTTGGAGGTGTCACTATGCACTGTGTAAGGTTTTTTCGGGGTCAGGCAATACTAGAATCGGAGCTTGTCACCAAGCGTTTGCAATTCTTGGAAACTTTGCTCCCTCTTATCTATACATGAACTTCTCATCTTTTCGTGTCAGTTGTGTCAGAGGTTGGCGATTTTGGAGAAATCCTTCACAATTTGCAGTAGTAACCAGCCACCTAGGAAGCTTCTCACCTCAGTCACGGTTTGGGTTGTTTCCATTCCACACAGCCTTAATCTTTTTAGGGTCTACTGATATTCCTTCTCCCGTCACCACATGTCCAAGAAAAGATATCCTATCGAACCAAAAATCGCATTTGGATAGCTTTGCGTACAACTTATTTTCTCTTAAGGTTTGTAACGCCATCCGCAGATGCTCCTAATGTTGTTCCTTGGTTTTGGAATAGATCAGAATATCATCTATGAACACGATCACACACTTATCCAAGAGTGGTTTGTAGACTCGGTTCATGAGGTCCATAAATGCAGCCGGTGCATTGGTTAAGCCAAAAGGCATAACCAAAAACTCATAGTGCCCGTACCGCGTACGGAAGGCTGTCTTGGGCACATATTCCAGCTTTTCTCTAATAGGTGATAACCCGAGCGCAAATCAATGCGCGATAACACACTCGCCCCTTGAAGTTGGTCGAAGAGGTCATCAATCCTTGGAAATGGTATCTATTCTTGATTGTAACTTTATTCAACTCCCGTAATCGATACATAACTCATAGGACCCGTCTTTCTTCTTTACAAACAACACCGGTGCGCCCATGGTGACACGCTAGGCCTTTAAATCCTTGATCCAAAAGCTTTTGCAATTGGATTTTCAATTCTTTTAATTCCACTGGGGCCATCCGGTATGGTGCCTTCGATATCGGTTCTGTACCCAGGGCTAGAGTGATTTCAAAGTCAATCTCTCTTTTGGTGGCAAACCGGGTAGTACTTCGGGAAATACATCCTCAAACTCGTTTACCACGGGTATGTCTTTCTTTTCTCCTTTCTCCTCTCTAACCCAAGCATCTTCTATCGGCACAATTTCCTCATCTTCCATCATTAGCTCAAAAGAGTTTAACCCGAAATCCCTTTGTACTGTGGTTTCCCCGAGGAAGTCTACTCTCTCCTTCCGGTGGTCATCAAAACTGATCATCTTCCGTTGACAATCCACAATGGCTTTAACCTTACTTAGCCAATTCATTCCGATGATAACTTCATATTTACTCATCTCCAAGACTATCAAGTCGCTTGTTGAGATATAACCTTAGATTTCTGGTAAGCGATCTCTTATTATTTCCCGGGTCGATACGACACTACCTGTGGGTGTCTTAATCCTTAAGCTGGTGGTTGTCATGGCTATGGGTAGTCCAAGCTGCTTAGCCAAGCTGGTAGTGATAAAGGAGTGGGTTGCTCCCGTGTCAAACAACACATAAGCTTCACTCCCATTCACTCTTATGCGTCTTGTTACCATAAGCATTTATCACTACTTGGTCCTAAGCACTAAACAGCTATCTATTCCAAGGTTTCCAGATTTCAACTTTTCCTCTTTCACCTTTTTAAATCTTTTTAAAACTTGTTAAGAGAACAAAAACTTTTATCTTAAAAGAAATTTATTACTGACCTGTCACCAAGCCGCCATCTACATCATCGCCTTGGTCCAATGCGGCCAGCTCCACGCCTTCCTCCTCATCTTCTTCAATCATCCATTGGCCTTCAAAGTTGTATAGCCGCATCCCATGCATGGCCGAAGCTACACGGTTTCCATCCTTGCTACCAGATCGCAGGGTGTTATCATTTCCCGAATTTCCATGGGGGGTAGCCACACTTTTCCATTAGGGGCACTCGAAGGTTACGTGTCCCTTTTCTTTGCAAAGGAAAGCAGGTTACCGCCATCTTCTTCGGGCAAGCATAAACTAGATGGCCTGCCTCGCCATAGAAAAAGCACTTGCCCTTCAGCTGTGGGCACTGTCTTGGGTAATGGTTTCCTTTACACTTCCAACAAGTAACGTTGGGCCTGGTTTGGTTGGACTTTCCACCGTTGTTATCCTTAAACCCATGGTAAGGCTTGGATCTCTTCCCTTTATAGCTTGAGCTGAAGGCGTCAAATTGCCTCTTTCCGAACACTCTCTTGTCCAGCTCAACATGCTTCCTCTTCTTAGCCCCTTCAATCAACTGGGCTTTCTCAATTACCTCAAGGTAAGTTGGCAAACCTGATTCCTCCAACTTCACCCGTAGGTCTTCATCGATACCTTCCAAAAACACTTGTTTTTGCAGCTCCTCACTGTTTTTGTAAGATTCGGGAGCATACTGTAGCAGGTGGTTGAATTCCGTCTCATACTGCTCGATTGTTCTGCCTCTCTGCTTCACATGCAAGAAATCTGCACAATATCTCACTCGGAGGCTGGCAGGAAAATAGTTCTCCAGGAACTCCCTACGGAAGGTCTCCCAACTAATAGGGGGTGCCAAACTTCTCCGTTTCGATTCCCACCATACCCTGGCATTGTATCATAGCATGTAGGTACCATACTCTAATCGGAGATATGGTGGAATCTCGTAAGCTGCGAAAGAGCGCTCCACTTGTGCTAACCAATCTTCTGCTTCGTTGGGCCTTCCAAATGCCCCTTCAAAGTAGCGGTTACTCTTGATAAAGTCAGGGAGAGAACTCCTTTGATATCGTCTTTGTGGTGGAGGGGGTAGATGGCGAGCATTGTAAGATTGCTCCTCAGGTGGTAAGGGAATCTCTGCTTGCATTCCCCTATATGGCGGAGGTGGTGGCAAAGGTGCTGAATCCCTTATACTCGGTTCGAGATTCTGAGGTTGGTTTTGATTCTGGTTTTGAATGAATGCAATAAGCAGGTTTGTCAATTGTCCAATTGCATTCATCATAGCTGCTTGAGGATTGAGCTGAGCAGCTTCAGGTTGGTTAGCTTCGGGATGATCTGGCTGGTTCGCACTACTAGCTTCGTTTGGGAGTGGTTCTTGCTCTCTATTTCAGTTTCTTCGATTTCGACTGTTACATAATGTCTTAATAAGTTTTATTTCTTCTTTAAAGTTTCGTGATTTATAAAACTTTGATTAAGGAATTTTACCTTCTTATTATGACAATCAACCGTAGCTTTGATGAGAGACAACTAATTCATACCCAAAATCACTTAATCTTTGTTCGTTTCCAACACTATGAGATCATTGGTAGAAGAACATCCTTGAATTACCAAAGGAAAATCTCTTAATATCTCTCTTGTCTTTATGGCACTACCTGTGGGGGTCTTTATCTTAAAACTGGAGGTAGTCGCAGTTATGGGTGGTTTGTTCTTCTTGGCTAAACTAGTCATAATAAAAGAATGGGTTGCTCCAAAACCAAAAAGGGCATAAGCGGTTTGATGAGCTACTTGTATATTTTCTACATTCAATATAGGGATTACTCACTTCCTAATTCTCATTCTAAGGTTCTACTTACTTATTTCCTAACATCAACATCCTTTTTTACATATCTTACGAAATATAGAAGCATATATTGAAGGTTTAAGGCTAACCTGTGACCAAATCGTAGCTGTAGTCATCCTTTTCATCTAGAGCAACTAACTCCATCCCTTCGTCCTCCATCTCCTCACACATCCATTGCCCCTCTAGGTTGTAGATCCTTAACCCGGGCATTGAAGATCTAGCAAAACTTTCGTTCCCATTACCGTTTCCAGCTTTGGTTGGAGTAGGTCCTTCAGATGGTCCTGACGGTCGAGCTGGGGTGTTGTTCCTTTGTGGACTTTCGTTGGCAAAATGTCCAACTTGCTTGTAAACATAACAAGTGATAATCGCTTTCTTTGGACATTCTGGCATCATGTGATTCAGATCTTCGTAGAAGTAACACTTATTCTGCAAATGGGGGCACCTCTTTGGGTAGTGCGTCCCCTTACATTTCCAACAAATTATAGGCTTGGGTGCATCCTTCCTGTAAACCCCGAGAATTCTAAGGAAATAGGATAGTAAAAATTAGGATGGATATTGAAGTTGTGTTTACCCAGTTAAGCTTTAGTTAGAAATTTTAGAGTGTTGCGAACCTATTTATGATCTAAAAACCCTACGTTAGAAATTTTTTTTAGATATTAAAAGACACTACACCTATAAAAATATTAAAAAAAAAACCTAGGATGTAAGTATAAATAGAAATTTACTTCAAGAACATTAGAAAGCTAATAACTTTAGTATGTATAAGGATAAGAATGACCAATTAAAGATAAACTGTTAGGATTATAAATACATACTAAAAAGCTACAAATGGACCCATAATTAATAATCTAAACTTCAAATAAAAATTTAGACCACACCATAATTTTAGTTAGAAAATTTAGAGTCTGTGAATACCAATTTTATATTTTGACCTATTAGGCCCTAAAACCCTAATCGCATAAGGCAAAACTTTAAAAATACTAAATCACGTAAATTTTAAACTTAAAATTTGAAGTCAACAATATTGTAGAAATATTTTGGAACCTAAATTAAATTTTTTTAGAATAAAATTCTTACATAACTGATATAAATATACACGTAGGGGATAGTTTTTGACGTAATTAGCTAGATATTTGAAATTTTTATTATTTTTCATAGTATTAGTTACAAGTTATGGTGGTAAAAGCTCCACTTTGCTGCTCAAATATTTCTACAATTTCTCACCTACAGCAAGTAAATTCAAGAGATATAAGAGGCCCAAAAATGAGACAATTGACCCAATTAAATTGCACCAACAAGGCTCTAATAATTACAACAAATATCATCCTTACAAACCAGCCTTGTTGACTTGGAATCAGCCCTCCCCTTCCCTTCAATTCACCGTGACACACACATGCACACCAGAAATTGAGCAAAATAAATTAAGATAAATCAATTCTTCCTTTACAAGCCACTTAACTTCTATAAATAAATGACAAGCCAACAAAAAAAAATTAAGTAACCTATCTAAACTACCAGCCCCTTCTCTCCTCTGCACCATGACACACACACACACACTCACACTAACACTTCAACAATTTGAAATTTTCCCTCTCTTACAACCTATAGTCTCCACTTGACCTCCCAACAATTAAAGAACAACCAATCAAGGCTCCAACCATCACTATAGTAGACAACCAACCATTCTACCATTTAGAAACAAAGGTAAGAATTTGTATAGTTGGTTATTTTAAATATAGAATATGATAGCCTTACCAACTTGTCAAAATATGTAGGTCTTAATCAATATAAGAAGGATGAATTGTCATCTACCCTTCTAAGCTCTCAAGGTAAGGTCTATACCAACCTTTGAATTATTCTTACTATAGAAATTAGGAAATTTGATGACAACAATTGCCATAGACATTCTATATGATAGCTTCCATAATGTTATATTGATGGTAGTGTAAGTGGAGATAATGTAGGATGATCATCTTGGATAAATTAGAATGAAGAGAAACTTTGGAGCAAATTAATTTAGGCATTAGAAAACCCTAGATTCAAACTTTGATGTCACTATAAAACTATTGTCTTGAAACCCTAGCTCATGACTTTATGGTTCAAAATAAATTGGTAGACATATTGTAAAAATCATCTAAACAAATAAAACTGGCCAACATAAATCCTACATTTTCTATAAGAAATCTTGAACATAAAACTTGTGGTTAAAAAAAATTACTAAAACAAAAATAAAGAGTTTGAATAGATTAGAAACAATACTTAGATAAACTTAAAAATAACATTGTAATGGTTATTAGAAATCTAGATGGCACTCCCTAATTTTAGTTAAAAATTTATATCTCATAAGGTTGAAAGATAAAGTAAACAATAATAGAAAATATTGTTATCACTAAAACACATTAATGGGTAATAAAGATTGAAGTTCAATAAAATTCTTTGCCATCAGTAGAAGCTTAATAAAAAGACTAAGAAATAAAAATAAGACCTAAGAAAGTCTTACACCAACTATAGAACTAACTACAAACAAACAATTTGAATAACAAGCATACTATAGGTAGCATAAGCTTTTTAACACTTATTATACATAAAAATATAAGCTAAAATAAGTAATATAAGTATACTTAAAGATTTTGTGCTAAAAACATGAATTTAGAACTAATTAGATCACTTTTGGTAGAAAAAGTATATTTACCCGAATTTTATGAAAATATAAGATATTTCATAAGTCTTTAAACAATTACATATAGACTACCCTTAGAATTGATGAAAATGACTTTACTTAGGGTAAAACTAATATAGGACACTTAGACGCTGATTAAGAACCATTTACAAAGTCAATTATCTAATTTATGGAACTTCATTCATCTAATAGGTGAATCTGAATCAAATTTAGACTTCCCGGAAGATTACTACAATTGAAAGCACCATGAGCAGGTGAGTAACTCCGATCTATTAAATTTTTTGTGTTTGTAATACTAGTGGCATCTAAAGTTATATATGAAAATGATTGTATGATGCATGTGGGGATGAGAATTGTTCTTGTTGAAGTGGTGGATGAAGTGAATGCCAAATTATGCTTATTAAACGTGATAACAAGATTTTTGTGGAAATTTGTTGAAGCATGTTGAATATTGTCTGTAAACTGCTTGGTCATCTTGTAATCAACTTATAACTGACAGGCTTATAACTTAAAGGATCATGCATTGCATAACTTGCATAAATATTGCATAAAAGTGTGACAACTTACTACGTGTTAGTATTTCGGATCTCGATTAATGCTTGGTTTTTCTAGATGTAAATTTCCTAGTTCTTTCAAGATTATCCCTGTTCTGTTCGGCTCCACGGGAACTACTTGGCAAAAGAAGGAACGCCGCCCGTGGTATCGGCTTGAAATGACTAATATTTAATTGAGTCTCTTTGTTCCAAAAGGAAATTAAGTGAAGAAACTATAATCATAAAGTAAAGAATAAAGTGAGTGTTGTTATTCCTATGGTTCTCGGTTTCTCTGAGCAGGTGGGTCATAAGGATGTGATCCTTGACTAGGTTCCTTCAACCTCGATGTAAGGGTGCAAATCTACATCCTGTTTAGATTCCGGTTGTCCAGACTTGTAATTGTACATATGTTTGAATGTTGCATTACACTTGCCTGATAAATTACTTGTTTGCGTTGCTTGATGTGTAATATGTGATGGTTATTCACTAAGCTGTAGAAATGCTTATACTCCAACAGATTTTTTAGGATTATCCTCAGACCGTGGCTAGTACCATCTCGAAGGTTAGAACGGGTAAGGAAGCAAAGCTAGCAAATTATGAGAATAATTAAAGGAACTTTTGGATCTACTGTATTAGTAAACTTGCATCTATTTTATGTTCTTAGTTGTAAGTTGATAAACCAATTTGTAATAGTTTATACTAACTTTATATGAAGTTTATTTTATCTGTTTTTGTATATTTTATGTATGTACATCATTTCTTATGAAGCAACTTAAAAGATCCTGTTTTTATGTCACATCTCTTAGAATAACTAGTTGTATTGTATAGTCAATACTATATACAATACAGTACAACTAGAGTACACTCTAGGGCGTGACAGTTCTTAGTTGGTATCTGTCACGCCCCGAGAGGTACCCTAAACGTGGCAGTCTGCCGTACACAATACTAAAGCCTAGGAATGACTACCTAGTCACGCAAAGGCTTCCATATCATGTACAAGGCGTACATCACAACCAAGGAAACGCATCGGATAGCGCAATTTATATATAAAATAAGTAACAAAGCAAAGAGAATACTATCATAAAACATACATATATTTCATTCAATTCTTAAAGGCATATCCATCTATTATCTTCAAATAAATATACATCACTAATCAATAAGTCAATACATATAAAGAACCTTACAAAATTACTTCATCTTATGATTCCATTTCCTTCATAGAAGCTTAATCATCCTTTCATGACTTCCTTAATGTCATTTCCTCAATTTAAGCCATGGGTATACATGTTTCAACAAAATCTATAGGGGTATAAGTTACAACTAGCTTGGTGAGATATTCCTTTTCATTCGCACCATAATTTCAAGCAAGTTTATTTATATTATCACACATATGCTATGCATACAATGCAACAATCACATGATTACGTAAATATATATAGTTATCCGGAAAACCATATATATAACGGATTTACCCCTCCGTATCAAAGGTTAGGGAATTGGGGTTGAAGGTCATCGACCTTCTACTGCTAGTCCCCAGGTCCTCACCCACAGCATTCGGTGGGCTCGGCTACGAACCTAGAGTCGCTTTCCCCGAGCGATTTGGATTCTCCAGGAAGGAACATGGCCCGTGGCACCGCACGATCAAAGCCAATCCAACTTTACGCGAGGAGTAGCAGCCTTTCGAAAAAGATGTGACTCGATGGATGCTATGCGTGAGCGTTTTGGTTTTCTTAAGCCAAACCTTATTAAGGTTTATTAGGGGTGATCAATCAATTTAGCAACAATAATCAGTCATACAAGTAAGTAAACAAAATTATTTAAACAAGCAGTTCGAAGTTGCGATATTCTTAATTCTCATTTCACGCATAAACATAGAATCATATATATACACATAATCCCGAATTCCCCAAATATATATATATATATATCCATTTTTATCTTTTCCTAGTATACTAATGCTACTACTTTACAAGCACAAGCAAGGTAACGAATTAGGAGGAAAACTCACTCGTCCATTTTGCAATCTTCTTTGCCGTAGTAATCCTCGGGTAGGGTATTCTCGTATCCTTCGTCACCTAATCAAGAGAAATACCCGAGATGAGTCTTTCATGGAATTTCTATCCATGGAGATTCTAAACTTTACTTAAAATCGCGGTAAAATCGTATAAGAGGAAATTCCAACTTTAAATGGCTATAACTTGCTCATTTTAACTCGAAATTTCGCATATAGTATACCGTTTTCTACCTATTCGAAAATATCTATCCATTTCTAAACTTATCTTTGTCATAGAAGGTCGTTTGGGTTCCAAAAACGTTAGGTACAGATTTAAAACGAATTTTTCTAAACTTTTGCAAATCTATTTTCTAACTCAACTTCATTAAAAAAATCCTTTAGTAAACATAAGATATATTTATATATATATAATTGATAAATCCTTTGAGTATATAGATAAATTTACTTTATATGCAAGATTTTTAATGGTAGTGTCTCAACAATTTATTTCATAAAACAATTCATTTTGATTTATTAAAACTTTAGTTTCGGAAATTTTATTTCAAGTCTTTTGAAGAAACCTTATATTTTCATAGGTTGTTATAATTTGAGTATATTCTTATTTTATTTTCTTCATTCCTTTTTCCAAAACAAATTAAATTTTCCTTTAACCTTTAGTCTTGCATAAACTTCACTCCTAGTGATGAAAGACCAAATTTATCAAAAGTATATTAAGTTGATGAAAACCTTTTCATAATTTTGTATTTAGGATGGTTTTATAAAATGAGTTTTGTCTTTTTATTTCTAAAATATAAGCTTTTGCTTTCTAAAACTTGTTCTTTCATTTCTTTTGAAAATAATTATCTTTATTGATAAAATCCATCATTATATTCTTTTGAAAATGAGTTCTTTCTTTTAGAAATTTAAAATCATTATTCTTTTCTAAGTGGGTTCATAACTTTATGAGTTGATTTTTGTCTTAACTTTGAAAACTAGTTTATTTCTTAGTTTTATTATGAAGTTAAAAGAGTTCAAATCTTAAGCTTTATGTAAAAACTTTTAATATTAATAAATTATTTTTCTAAAGCTTAAGTTAACATAAAACAAAGAAAATATTTATTCTTATGTTTCCTTGGTAATCTATTTTTGTTATTTAAGAAACGTTGAGAAAACTCTATTTTTTATGTTGTTGATGATTTTGTGATAAATCATATAATCGAAAATCTAGTTTTGAGTTCATTTAGTAAAGTAAAATTCTATTTTAGATTAGTTGAGACATTAACATTATGTAGATGCAAGTATCATGAGCATGTAAGGCAGTAAGAACATAAGAAAATACTAGAAATAAATAATGAGCAAGAAAAAAAATATCAAGTATGGGAACCTTAGCTTCATCAAGGTATCTCGGTCAATTATTGGAGCCTTAGCTTTATCAAGGCATCTCGAGACTAAGAATGGACTAGTGCCGAAAGAAAATAAACAAAAGGTTGTTTTGACTTGATGTGGACAAGTCTAAGACTAGAATCTTAATAACAACATAAAATAAATAAAGTGCATAACTTAGAAGTAAATAAATAACAAATGAGCTTATATGCTCTAAATAAATATATATACATAAATAAACTATATATAAGTTAGATTAAAAGCAAATAACACAATAATAATAACAACATAATAAAATATGAAGCTTATGTGCAAGAACAAAACATGAACATGTGTTGCTTTACTACTCATATGAGTTTCAAACAACACCATAGTCATGTTAAGTTACATGACATGAGTGAATAATAGTTGGAAGAAATTTACCTAAAGTGTGTAAGTGGTTTGAAGATGGTGTGAATGTATGGTTATGTGGTTATTGATAAATGGTAGTAGAGAGAAATTTGTGAGTATTGGTGGAAGAAGACTTTGGTAGAGGGAAATGTTGTAGAGAGAGTTAGTGTAGTGAATTTAAGAGAGTTTTGATAGTGTAATGAATTGTGTGAAAGAATGAAAGAGGAAGGGGGTATTTATAGAATTTTTGGAGTGAATTTTTGATGTAAGAAAATAATTGAAAAAGAAAATAAAAGAGAGGGAAACGGGGAGGAGTGGCGTCGGTTCTAGATGTAGGAGGGAAGAGAAATTGATTTATTTTATTTATTTTGTAATATAAGAAGTAATATGTAAAGTTTGATGTAATTAAAGTTGTATTGGAAATATAAAAAGTAAGAAAATAGATATGTAGGTGTAAGAAAAAGTAGAGATAGTGAAATAGTAATGAATAGTAGAAAAGTACTATGAATAGTAGACTAGACAATTAAAGTACCGATAGAAATAAAAATACGCGTAATAATGCGATATCTGTAATTTTTAGCTACCGAAAAATTCTAAAATTGATATTTTTGGAATCCTTGTATTTTTACGAGTCTATTGGTATAAACGGAATATTTTTAATATTCCAAGCTCCGGGACACACTTTTCGAGCACTGATCCTGTTTGAGTCCAAAGGACACCCGAAATTTGTGAATCCGATATTTTTATGTTACCCTATAATATTATGAACTATTCTAGGCCATTAACTTAATTTCGTTTTCTAGGGTTTGAAAAAGCAGGATTGTCGGATTTTAAACACTAGGTTCGTTATGGGTTTTGTTGACTTTAGGGTTCCGGTTTGACTTCTGGTTTCATCGAGATATTCATAAGATCGTATAATTTTGAGTTTTGATCGTTTTATATTTTTAGCTCGGCGTCTATGGTTTATCTTATTTTATTTGTGATTATTTAATAGTTTTTAGTCTCTGGATCGTTTAACTGAGTCTAGGGTTATGAGTTGACTCAGTTTGACTTTTGGTGAAAATTGAAAATTACGATTCTAAAATTTTACCGAAGAATTTAAGATTTTCTCATTTCGTTGTTAAGCGGTCTATCGTCTTGATTCGCGTTTTAGGAATTGGGTAGATGATTTAATTAGCGTACGGACATTGATTATATCAGTAGTTGGACTTTATATTTTGTTTCAAGGGTTCTCGTTTTCTCAAGATTCAGAAAACTCGTTTTTGATCTTATTTGGAATTAAGTTTTAACTTGATTTGATTTTTAAGGTTTCGTTTCCAGTGTTTTGACTCGGTCTAGAGTTTAGTTTTTATCTTGAGTCGATTTTCGGGATTTAAATTTTGATATTAGACTTCTAGGATTATTTTCTAAGAATTATGAAATTTTTGGGGGTTTACAGTATCAAAGCACGTTGCAATGATAAGAAAGATGACTATACATAAGAAATACAATAACAGTAATGAAAGAGTCATGGGGTAGCATAGGATAAGTAATTTATGAATAACTAGCATACTATAGGTAGCATAAGCTTTTTAACACTTATTTATACAAAAAAATATAAGCTAAAATAAGTAATATAAGTATACTTAATGATTTTGTGCTAAAAACATGAATTTAGAACTAATTAGATCACTTTTGGTAGAAAAAGTATATTTACACGAATTTTATAAAAACATAAGATATTTCATAAGTCTTTAAACAATTAAATATAGACTACCCTTAGAATTGATGAAAATGACTTTACTTAGGGTAAAACTAATATAGGATACTTAGACGCTCATTAAGAACCATTTACAAAGTCAATTATCTAATTTATGGAACTTCATTCATCTAATAGGTGAATCTGAATCAAATTTAGACTTCCCGAAAGATTACTACGATTGAAAGCACCATGAGCAGGTGAGTAACTCTGATCTATTACATTGTTTGTGTTGGTAATACTAGTGGCATCTAAAGTTATATATGAAAATGATTATATGATGCATGTGGGGATGGGAATTGTTCTTGTTGAAGTGGTGGATGAAGTGAATGCCAAATTATGCTTATTAAAAGTGATAACAAGATTTTTGTGGAAATTTGTTGAAGCATGTTGAATATTGTCTGTAAACCGCTTGGTCGTCTTGTAATCAACTTATAACTGATAGGCTTATAACTTGAAGAATCATGCATTGCATAACTTGCATAAATATTGCATAAAAGTGTGACAGCTTGCTACGTGTTAGTATTTCGGATCTCGGTTAATGCTTGGTTTTTCTAGATGTAAATTTCCTAGTTCTTCTAAGATTATCCCTGTTCTGTTCGGCTCCATGGGAACTACTTGGCAAAAGAAGGAGCGCCACTCGTGGTATCGGCTTGAAATGGCTAATACTTAATGGAGTCTCTTTGTTCCAAAAGGAAATTGAGTGAAGAAACTATAATCATAAAGTAAAGAATAAGTGAGTGTTGTTATTCCTATGGTTCTCTATTTCTCTTGAGCAGGTGGTTCATAAGGATGTGATCTTGACTAGGTTCCTTCAACCCCGATGTAAAGGCGCAAATCTACATCCTGTTTGGATTTTGGTTGTCCAGACTTGTAATTGTACATATGTTTGAATGTTGCATTACACTTGCCTGATAAGTTACTTGTTTGCTTTGCTTGATGTGTAATATGTGATAGTTATTCACTGAGCTGTATAAATGCTCATACTCCAACAGATTTTTAAGGATTATCCTCATACCGTGGCTAGTACCATCCCGAAGGTTAGAATGGGTAAGGAAGCAAGGCTAGCAAATTATAGGAATAGTTAAAGGAACTTTTGGATCTATTGTATTAGTAAACTTACATTTATTTTATGTTCTTAGTTGTAAGTTGATAAACCAGTTTGTAATAGTTTATACTAACTTTATAAAGTTTATTTTATCTGTTTTTGTATATTTTATGTATGTATCATTTCTTATAAAACAACTTAAAAGATCCTGTTTTTATATCACATCTCTTAGAATAACTAGTTTTATTGTATAATCAATACTATATAAAATACAGTACAACTAGGGTACCCTTTGGGGCGTGACACTTCCTTCCATAGTTATTCCTCTAAAGTTGTTGATGGATTGGAATCTTTTTGATGGATGAGTCGAACTTGTTCCATCATAAAACCTCCTTCCAAACAAATGAACTTTCTTCTCCATTGTTCTTGCCTTTCTTTTCTCGTCTCCTTCGACTATTCGAGCTCTCTTCACCAATTCTTAGAAAGTCCTAATATTAAACTCCTCTAGCTTGACTTGCATATCCTCATCCAATCCGCCCAGGAAAACCTGTCTCTTCAATTATTTGTTTTATTCGTATGAGTCCGATGAATATTGGAGTAGCCAACTAAATTCTGTCTCATATTACTCAGTTGTCTAGCCTTGCTGTGTAATGTGGAGAAAATGAGCACCGTACTGCACTCAAAGACTATCGAAAAAGTAGTTCTCCAACAACTCTTGACGAAACATGTCCCACGTGATTGGTGGCATAGATGATTAGTGCTGACTTCATCTCTTCAAGATACGAGGTCACTTGCATAAAATTGAGATTATTTTTATCATAATGGTAATTTTGTAATTTAAAAAAAAAACTAAAATATTACTTTCCTTTTCCCCACAATACCAATCCTTAAATGACAATGAATTCAATTTGAAATGGTTTAATAAATTTGGTAGGATTGGAATCCATAATGGCATGTATACAAGGACATACTCTAACAAAATTGTGTTGAATTTCACTAAAATATAACCATAACATGCCATTTTTCCTTAAATTACTGCATTTTCGATTAAATTCTGCAAATACCCTCTCTATGATTTCATTTAATTAATTTAGATATGATGTTATAAGATATATAAGTAATTTTATCGAACAGACCACCTTAATAATATAAATAAATATAATATTTTGTAAATAATTAATAATCACGGAAGCTCGTTGACCGGGACCTTTGGGCCCGCTGCCCTTAAATCCGTCGCCGACAGGGGATTATGTTCTGTCCTTGGTAAATTAAACCGATGCATGTTCCCACCTAACCATAGGAAATATGGGTCAGTTATCGTGGCATGTCGATTGTCGACGAAGTGAGAAAAATTTGGTTACAGATGGCACACAATGTGTACTCCATGTTCACTCTGTCGGAGCCATCCGTTAATTTCAACGGAACCACGTGACCAAAAACGCGTCGACAATAGGACATGATATTATTATATACAGATTTTTTTTCTGACAGGTATGAACGTAAGGATATATTCGCTTAACAAGATGCAGAGTGACGAGAAGATTGGAATTATGGTGTTCGTTGCCTTTGGAGAAAATGCCAAATTAATGAAAATATGACATTTGGTATTCAAATTTTAATTAATTGCTTAACTAACCTTTTATAGTACTTATTAAACTGTTGGGGGTTAATTTTGCACTAATACCACCTAAAACTGTGCTCATTTGGTTATTCTTTTTTAATTACGTATAGACAACTATGTTTGTAGATGACTCTTTTAATAAAGATATTCTAATTATATTATACAAATAGTAAAAATGACATCGCACATGATGAAGTTAGCACCATTGTATTTTGTAATTGTCAAACTCATGATATGTGGTAGTTAATAATTGGATAGGAAAATAAATTGATTAGATAAATTAATACAAAGTTAAGATATAGACTAATGACCTCAAAAATCTAATTGAGTTATGAAATTAATAATTTGAAAGTATAAATAGTTAAATGAATAATTGACCAAATCTTAAATGCCAAACACAATAATACGGCTAGTCACTAGGAAGCTACAACTAAATTACTTATCAATCTTCTTTTATTGAAATAAGAGGGAACTTAATGATTCAATTCAATTGTAAATGTGTGTGTATATATTATATATATGTTGCTTTTGGATAAATTAAAATAATATCCTCTTAGATTGATTCTTATGTATGCTATGTCCAGATTTTTAAAATCAAGGGGTTAAAGGGGTGAAAAAAGGAAAAAACGCCTGGACACCTACATGACTATTTTTTGTGCATGTTTTTATGCAATTTTCTTTTAATTCATTGCTTTTTTATATAATTTTATTTAAAGATAAGACAGTAATAAAATAGTTTTTAAAAGAACATTTCTCAAAGATTTAAGAATTTAATTGCTCAATTAAAAGATGTAAGGTGCACACATGATGACATTAGAGAGTATGGGACGGAGTTATAATATATAGTTGAATGCGTCCAATTAGGCACCTGATGCACGACATTAGCAGCATATAAGGGAGTGCATTACTTTCAATAACATCCTTCTCCTCTTTAAATGATTTGAGTACTTCGTCTTCTATTTGAATTTTGGTTAACAGATCTGATAAATGGGTCGTAGAGCAATCTTTTAGATCATAACATAGCACCTATGATGTAGGCATTATGGTGAACAAGTCAGAGGTGGGTAGGATAGAATTAATGCCCTATGTCCTACCATGCAAGTACATTATCCAAAAATATGGATTTGAAATTTGCTTATTGACACTTTAAAACCGCGTGAAACGTCAACTTTACAAAATTATCAAGTTCCACCATACCTCATGAAGCCTGTGAATTATTTGTTCATTGTTCTATTGTTTTATGATTAAACGAGCTCACAAAGTTATGATGAATTTTCTTTTGAATATAAATTGCAACAAATAAGTATAATGAATTTCAAGTAGAAAATAAAATGACGACAAGATATATGTATATTCATAAACTCATGCATAATACGTTTAAGACATATTTTCAAAAGAGCACAAGATTATATAGGATGCCTTATCCTACGGATGTCCAAGGTTATATAAGATATCTTATTCTATGGATGCAGATTCTGAAAATTATACACCATAACTGATCTGAGAAACTTGTTAACCATGTATAGTCCTTTAGCCAATAAGTTAAAAAATATCAAGGTTTAACAATTTTTAGCATCAGCAAACACTGGGTTTATTAAGCTTGTGATTTCGAGTAGAATCGTTGGACGGTGTGTAAAATTAAAATGTAGAAATGTAAGATTTTATAATCTATGATAATACAATAGCTTTGAAAAACTTTAAATATGCTTACAACATTGATTTAAAACTTGAAATATATAATGAATATTAAAAAAAAGAGAAAGTATTCTCTTTTTTCTAATAATCACTCTTAACCCATAATATAATATGCATAGATTAAAGGCAAGTAGACTTAAAACTAAAATTTTTTTCTACCATATTATTTTAAAAGAGATATAAATTGAAGGAGAATTCAATATTTTAACTATCTTAATTTCTTAACTAATAAATAAAATATATAAGTTGTTTTGTAAAATTTGCAAGTAGAACTCAAAGTTAAATGATGGCTATAAATGTCAAATCAAATAAAGAAGGAGAGGGAGAGAGTAGAAATAAAATCGGAATGTAATATAAGAAAGAAAATTTAGTATTGTAATGGTTCATGAGCATATAAAAATATAATTATATTTTTCAGATTTTGGCCTATTTGATCAAATAGATAGAAACGATAAACTCGATTAAAAATGTAAGATTCTATTAAGTTTACCTGAAAACTTAGCTAAAATTGTGAGATTCTAAAAAAGAAAAATGATTTTATGCGAAAGTTAATATGAAAACGTTTCATACAATTATAAAATTGTAGAACACACGAGTAAAATCATGATTTTGAGAACCTTGACAAACACATCTTAATAGTGAAAAAAGCTTTAGTGGATAATATATGTTATGTCTAATAGATAGATGATAGATAATATGAACTAATTTTTAATATATATAGTGGTTATTTTAAAAAGTACTAACTATTTTTTTCATAAGTTAAAATATAATTAATAACTACATACTATATATATATATATATATAAATGATATATTACTTATTCAATATTTTCTCGCTTAGCGACACCCTTGGTCATGATATTTATCATCGTCTTAAGCTATGGTCATTCCCAAAGCTAATACAATCTACAATCTGTTACAAAAATTCTTTTTTATTCATTTTTTGCTAGGGGGACAGCAATTCAACCAGAGTGGGAAAAGGACAGTTGACAAGTCACGAAACCATGAGGCGCTGCTTTTAGAGGGAAACAATCGCACCAAAAGAACCGGAGTTAGAAGGAGCAAAATGTCAATTAGTAGTTACGCATGACTTCTAGAAATTTTAAAAAGTTAGTTCCTCATTGCCTTTCAAGCAAATATCTCCTTTTTGGACTTTCCTTCCCCTTTTGATTAACGTACTATTCACTTTTGCATTTTGTTTAAAGTAGCTCGTATCATTATATGTATACTTATATATATATATATATATATTTTATCCACATCATTTTTGTATATGCTTTATATTTTTGTTCGGTGTAATTATCTTCTTATTTTTTAGTACCTTATTAAGGAAACTCTCTCTCTCCCCATTATAAGGATGGGTCCGATAAATCCTAATTGCAACTTTAGTGGTTTCTGAGATACTTATATCTAAACTCTATAGCTTATCAAATGTTCGATTAAAATCTTAAACACTTCTCTTTTGAAAATATATGCATATATTATTCAATTTGAAATGTGACTATATGTAAGGAGGATGTGGGGTATTCCTCACGTATGAATATAATAAATAAAAGCTTTGAAAATAAAATTTAATTCAATATTTCAGATTTTCTATAGCTAAATGATATATTAATCAATATGTCTAGTACTAAAATCGCATTTCTTCACCATTTTGATTTATAAAAAAATAAATAAATGCTTTAAGTTGAATCATCAAGTAACCAATTGAGACATTAAGAAATGAATTTTATTATATAATTAATATATATATATATATGCATCGATATTTGAGAGCCGCTTCTAGGGGTGAAATTTTTTTTTTCTGGATATGATCACAAATACAAGTTTTAAACAAAAAAAAAAAAAGATCATAATAAACTCTCTCTCTCCCATATTCTGATTTCTGTTCAATTCTACTAAAAAAATCGGGCTTTCATTTGATAAAAATAAAACAAAGTAGAATAACAAATAAATACATAAATAAGGTGAATGAATTGCAAAGTAAATATCATCAAAATAAGATAAAAATAAGTGAAGTAAATAGCAACTAATTTAAATAGATAACCGAACTACCACCAGTTCTCACACTTCTGCGATATAGAAAAGAAGAAGGGTAAAGGAAGAACCAATCATAGGTAGGCCTAAAACTCTCTCTAGATATCAATTATATAATCCTTTTATATATTTTGATCAAGTTAAATAAATAGAAACTCTAGATTAAATCTACGAAGGTAATTAGTCAATCTAGCATTCATACTTGAAATGCTTAATAACATCATAATATACATCAATAGAAATCGAGAACACCAAATCAAATATGTGAAAACCAATATCTAGGATAAACCTATTGTTAATAGTTATTTTATAATTGAGCCCCAACATCAAGGATGACCCATTTAATCCTCCCAAAGAAGGGGAAAACAATTGTTTTCCCTCCTGAGTACATCCTTTTCTTTGATCATTGCTACTTGTCAGCCTACACTCAATAGAAGCATAGCAAGATGAAGAACGTGTGGCCTTCTTGAGTTAGCAAGCTTGCTCATATATAGCTCCTAACATGTAATAAAGAAGGGGGGCTCTCTCTTTTCTCAGGAGAAGAAAGGATGAGATTCTAATTGGGCAAGTCCATACAAACAATACACCATCCTAGTCAAAAGGATGACTCAAATAACGTCACCTTTTCATACCCATACCCGTTCAATTGGTGTTATAGTGATCAGAATCCTGAGTCACTTGGGCTAAAACCTCAGCTAAAGCTAATGGCTTGATGAACTTGGTTCAAAGAGTCCTTACAAATGATCTAAATGATGATAAATTGAGCTTTCATAGAGGATATATGAAGTACTTTTGAGTTTGAATTTATTTGCTATGTTTAAGCATTGAGAAATCATGGTTAGAGGGGATCACACTGTTGAAATGGCCATAATGCTGAACGTGATGGAGAAAACGATCATGATTAAGTCCATAGTTGAATCTAAACTAAGACATTGTGCATAAGAGGAGATAACAGTTGCTATCACGCCCATTATTCAGGCTGTGATCAGGAATACGATCGTATTAGAGGCTATAAGCATGTCATCGTCATATAATTCATCAACCTGAGGAGATAACAAGTGTCGTCATTTCCACAACGTCAGTCATAATAGCCATGTCATGCCCTTATTTTCTTAAAGATGGACGAAGAATGGTGATCCGCTGAGATCACGACCTGAGTCATGGTCGTGATCAACAAGGGGATCAAAGACCCTATTTACGTGTTTTCAAAAACATTACTTTCCTATTTTATTCGTTTGTCTTTTATTCTTCCATATTTTCCCTTGCCCGACTTATAAGTCTATATAAGTGTTATTAGTGATAGACTTGTTAGTTTTTGTAGCTTGCTTTACCCTTGGTAAACTTTTAATGTCCTTGTGATAATTTGCTTTCTTGAATAAGATTGAGTTTTCTTTTCAAGATTGCTCCTTGCTGTTTCTTGTCGTCGTGCATAATATCGATTGATTAGAACAACTAGTTTGATTCTATTTTTGGTGTGTCAAATCTAAGGATTAATCATTCATATATTTAATTTTATTGTTTTTTCATTCACAAAAATCCAAAAATACATTATAAACCCTAAATCGCAATTGAAAGCACTAGATCTGCAAATTACTCGGATTCTACCCTTTCGTATCATCTTGTTATCACAATTTAGGGTTACAGATTGCGGCTTAAGACTTTGGTAAGTTGTGTTCTCATGATTGTTTTTCCTATAAGTTTGATTTCTTTGGAGGATGTCTAGAAAATCTAATGCTAAAAGTGGAGATGGCAATGCTCCTAAGTAAGAAAGCACCATTTATATGGGTGAGTTCATGGAGTTTATGAAGGAGAAGATGCAGGGAATGCAACATATGATGCAACAACAAGGTAAAATCCTAAGAAGTGTAGAATGAACTATTACGGGAAACCCTCAAATCCATGAAACACAAGAACAAAGGCTTATTGAGGTATTAGAGGATAACTCTAGGATTCAAATTCCCTGTGGTGGAGTAGTAGATGACTGCAGAAGGGGAAGAGGTAATGAGCGCCACCCGGTGCGTGGTCGTAAAGTTGAAGACTATGGAGGTGATTTTGATGATCACCATGATGGGCATAGGCCTTGAGGGTTGCACAAGTATAGAGACCGTAAAATTGAAAGTATTGTCTTTTGATGGTACCAGTGGAGTGGATAAATATTTTGATTAGGAAGATCAAATTGAAAATCTCTTTGACTATTATGATTGTGATGATGTACAACGAGTTAAGCTTGTTGCCATTGAATTTACAAGCCATGCTTCACATTGGTGGAAGAATGTACTAGCTAGTAGAAGGAGGAATGGAGAGTAAGATACAACTACGTAGGTTGAGATGTGTAAGTTATTACAACAAAGATTTATTTTGGATTACTATAGCTAAGGATTGTTGATGAGGTTGCATTCTTTGCGACAAGGAAGCAAAAGCGTGGATGAGTATATTCAAGAGTTTGAGATCCTTACCATGCGAAGTCAAATCATGAAAACTCTGAATCAATTAATTGCTAGATACCTTGCAGGTTTGAAATATGAAATTTCAAATCTTGTTGAGCTCCAATGGATTGATACCTTGGAGGAAGCGATCTTGATGGTGGAAAAGGTCAAAAGAGAACACGAGTCTCACAAATCCTCGAGTAACTCTTTTAAGTATGAGAGTAGTAGGAAATCTTACTAGCATACTAGTGAGAAGCAAGAGTCTAGTCATGAGAAGTCTAATGATAAGAAGGCGAAATCGTTTCTAAATTGAATGACTTTAGTAGTGCTAGTTACATACAACCTGAATGTGATAATTTCCAAAAAATATAATTTATAATCTTGAACAATTTTAAGAAAAAGTGACAAAGATCACTCCCAATTTTTTTGCGATTTAAGAATATTAAAGTGTGAATAAATTGATTATAGATAAGAGGATTAAAATCTTTACCAATAAAAGTTCCAAGACACAAAATGTAACTTCCATAACCTTGGATAATTGATGATCAATAATAAATCGATTATTACTGTAGACCTCAAGATTTTCTACTTTAAATTAAGCAATTAGAAAATAAAATTCTATGCATGTTAGCTAATGATACAATGGTTAATGAGATATCTCTAATATTTTAATGCCTAAAGTAGCACTAGAAAATTTACTACAATCAATAATCAAGATAAATAATTCTTAAGTAATAAAAGACAAGATTTCGCAATGTAAGTCAATAACTCCATAAATGCTCATAGTTAGCCTTAGATTTCAAAGTGCAATAGAAGACGATCAATTTTTAGAACCTATTGGTTAAATGAATAGTTTAAAGAAGAATTGCTTGAGTGATAAAATATATAATAAGATCAAAAACAGATAAATATCTATAATCTAGACCTCAAATAAAAATTTAGATTACATAAACACACTAGTTAGAAAATTCTTAGTCTATAGAGACTAAAGCCCTAATTTGATTTATTGGGTTCGGAAACTCTAATCCTGTAGGTGAAAACTGTAAGCCCCGAAAAATTTTAATAAATAATTCTAAGATGAACTTCGGAAATAAACCCTAAAAATCACTCCAAATTAAAACCGAAATTCGACAAGTCCTAAATCACGAATGAATCCAGAAATTGTTAATCTTGAGAAAATGAAAATCCTTAAAAATAAAATAAGAACTCAACAGCCTTCAAATTTAAAACCACGACGTACGAAAAATTCCATATTTAACTCCGACTTATAAAATCGGGTAATATAAAGCCCAAAAACAAATTATTAAAAAGTAAATAACGATTAACTTTAGGAAATGAAACTCAATTCAAGAATTCCGAAAACATTAAGAGATATTAAATACTTACAAAAATAAAATTTAAAATAAATTTCACAAATTAAATATGTTGTATAAACATAAAATATCAGCTTCCAATTTGGCAAATATCTAAACCAAAAAATCACCCGGAAACCCTAATCGGAATACAATAGCTTAATTCCGGCAATCTAGCGCCCTTAACCCTAGAGGCCAAGGTGTAGTTTAAATATGTAGAATAGCTCGTAGTAATATAAGTTTGTTAAAAAATATTAGATTGGTAAATTTTTGACCTATTTTGAACCCGTTCGGATATAGACTTCGAAAAGCGTATCCCGGGGCTCGAGATATAAAAAAATACACCATTAGTACCATTAGACTTGTAATTTCATAAGATTTCTAAATATATCAGTCATGTAATTTTTCGGGTTATAAAAGTTACAGTTATAACCTTTTATCGTATTTTCATTACTATCGGTTATTAATTAGTCTTTTGCATTATTCACTTTTATTTCATTACACAATTTTATTATTATTATAATGTATACACCAGTTTTCCTAGTAATCGAGTAAACTTCGGAAACCGGAAAACGAAACCCTAAACCAGTTTAGTTCAAGCTTTGTGAGAGAAACCTAGAAACCCTATATCCGGCTTTTCTTAGGTTTCATACCAAAAGAAATTTTATAAAATAATTTAATGTGGAGTATTGTTTTAAAGTATATTTTAAACCATGGAAAGTTTTGATTTCGAAAAATTTTCTATTCCAGGCCTTTTGAGCTCCATTACGGAAAAAGTGAGCCCCGGAACTAGAAACTCAGAAAAATATTCTGGAATACTCTTTAGAACCGAAATTTTATAAAGATTTCGAAAATATAAGTTTTATAAATTTTTCGGGTTATAAAAATTACAGTTATAGCCTTTTCCCATATTTTCTTTACTACCAGTAAAGTAGATATCTTGTCTACTATTTATCACTATTCACAAGTACAACCTTCTACACATACTATCAATAACCTATTTCTTACATCCTTACACCCTACTCTTACAATTACATCATTTTCTTACAATTTACCTTTCCAATATATCTTTTATCATTTAAATTACATTAATTAATTCCCAATCTTACACAACACAATTCAAACAACTCCTCTCTCTCTCTTTCCCCTATGAGCCGGTGCAAAGCACCCCCCCTCCCCTCCAACCTAATTCTCCCTCCAATTTGTTTTATTTATCTCATCTTTATATCAAACAAACCCTAATTCCACTTAATATAAATAATCTCTTTCTTTTCTCTCTCCTTCATTTACTTCTTTTGTTTCAAACAAACTCAAAAACCCTTTCTTCCTCTCTTCTTCCAAACCGTGAAACCCCCCCTCTACACACACACACACTTTGTTTTTCCTTCAATTTACTTACTCCATACAACAAATAGATAAGAGATTTATACTTTAGGATCTTGAAACATGTAATGGCAAGTTCATTCATGTGTGATTCCACACAAAATCCTCATGAGCTTCAAGCTAGGGAGGTGAAAACACTTGAACATGAGATCCTTGCTGTAAACCCCGAGAATTCTAAGGAAATAGGATAGTAATAATGAAGATAGATATTGGAGTTCGTTTACCCGGTTAGGCCTTAGTTAGAAATTTGATAGTATTATAAACCTATTTATGATCTAAAAACCCTAGATCGGAAATTTTTAGATAGTAAAAGAACTATAGCTAAATTTTATCATCCGAGTTTAGAATCTAGAATATAAGTATAAATAAAATTTTATTTCAAGAACATTAGAAAGCTCATAACTTGTAGTATATATAGAATGAAAATGATCCATTAAAGATAAACCATTAGGGTTATAAATATGTACTAAAAAGCTATAAACGAGCCTATAATTAATAATCTAGACTTCAAATAAAAATTTTAGACCACACCATAGTGTTAGTTAGAAAATTTGGAGTCCATAGACACCAATTTTATATTTTGACCTTTTAGGTCCCGAAACCCTAATCGCGTAAGACCAAACTTTAAAATTACTAAATCGCGTAAATTTTAAACTTAAAATTTGAAGTCAACCATATTGTAGGAATATTTTAGGACCTAAATTAAATTTTTTTTAGAATAAAAATTTTACGAAACTGATATTAAGATACGCGTAGGGATAGATTTTGACGTAATTAATTAGATATTTTAAATTTTACTATTTTTCCCAATTGTTAGATGCATGTTACGGTGATGTAGAGGTCCAAGTTGCAGCTCCAAAAGTTTACCACATCCACCTGCAAATGAGTCAAAGATGGTTAAAATAAAAGGGTAAAAGTTAGACAAATGAACCAATTAGGGAGCTCCAACAACACACTAATTATTACCCTTAATTAAACACTTCCAAATCAGCTAGAATGTGGACCAGTTGCCCTCCTCTTCTATATTTTTTTTTTCTTTCACCGTGGAACTCCTTGCATCAGCCAATTGTACAAATAAATTAATTTAAATAAATTCAAACACTTAAACAACAAGTCATCCACATCTATAAATAGGTAAGTTAGTCAACAAAACAATTAGACTTGCAACCACCAGCCCACTCTTTCTCTTCCCACCAGCTGCTACACGTGAATATCACACACACACACACACATTCCACAAATTTGAATTTCCCTCCTCCATATCCTCTAGTCTTCAATATAACCTTCCAACAAAATTAGTAAAACACAACCTAAGCTCAAACTACCATTTTAGAAGACTACCAATTGTTCTACCATTAAGAAAGCAAAGGTAAAAAAAAAATTTTATAAAGTTAGTTATTTATTTCATAAAAATAGTAGACTTACTAAATTGCTAAACTATGTAGGTCTTGATCAAATTAGAAAGGAAAGTTTACCATCTATACTCCTAAATCCTCAAGGTAAGTCCTACACCTCTAAATTATTTCCTTGTTCTAAATTAAGAAAATGAATATCATACATTGCCATAGATACATTTTTAGAAGCCTCCATAAAGTTGTAATGATAGTAGTGCAAATGGAAATAATGTAGGATAAATTTTTGAATGAATTAGAATAAGAAGGAGCATTGGAGAAAAATTGTCTAAAACCCTAGAATTTAGCTTTGATAATTACTACAAGACTATTGTTTTAAAAACCCTAGCTCATAATCTTGTAAATTAGTGAATACAATATAATTGTCATCTAAACAATTAGAATTAGCTAATGAATTACCTAGGGAAAAGTCTTGAACTAAAGACTCATAATAGGAAGTTGCTAAAATATAGATAAGGAAATTTCTATGGAGTAGACATAACCTTTAGAAAATTACTCTAAACCGAATACATAATAATTAATTTGATTAATTTAAAAATAAGGTAGAATGGTCATTAGTAATCTAAATAGAAACCCTTTAATTCTAAATGAGAACCCACTATACATAAGGTTAAAAGACAAGATATATAATAGAAGAAAATATTGATATCACTAAGCACATTGATAGGTAAAATAAATTAGAGTTCAAATAAGATTCTTTGCCATTAGTAGAAGTCTAAGAAGACTAAGAAATAAAAATGATCTTGAGAAAGTCTTACACTAATCATAGAAAACTATTTGCAAACCAATAAAATTAGTAACTAGCATACTATAGGTAAAATAAGCTAACATAAGTAATATAAGTATACCTAAAGATTTTGTACTAAAAACATGAATTTAGAATTAATTCGATCACTTTTAGTAGCAAAAGTATATTCATACGAATTTTGTAAAATATAGAACATTCCATAAATCTTTAAATATAGACTATCTTTAGAATTGATGGAAATGACCTTACTAAGAATTAAATTTATATAGGACACTTAGACACACATTAAGAGATATTATAAAGTAAATTATCTAATTTATGGAACTTCATTCATCAAAATAGGTGGATCCGAATCAAAATTAGACTTCCCGGAAGATTATTACGACTGAAGACATCATGAGCAGGTGAGTAACTCTGATCTATTACATTGTTTGTGTTTGTAACAATAGTAGCGCCTAAAGTTATATATGAATTTGATTGTATGAAGCATGTGGGGTTGGGAATTGTTCTTTCTTGAGTGATGAATGAATTGAGTGCTAAATTGTGATTATTAAAAGTGATAACAAGAATTGTGTGAAAAATTGTTGAAGCATGTTGAGAATTGTCTGTAAACTGTTTGGTCATTTTATAATCAATTTATAACTGACAGGCTTATAACTTAAAGGATCATACATTGCATAACTTGCACAAATATTGCATAAAAGTGTGACAGCTTGCTACGTGTTAGTATTTCGGATCTCGGTTAATGTTTGGTTTTTCTAGATGTAAATTTCCTAGTTCTTCCAAAATTATCCCTGTTCTGTTCGGTTCCACGGGAACTACTCGGCAAAAGAAGGAACGCCGCCCGTGGTATCGGCTTGAAATAACTAATACTTAATGGAGTCTCTTTGTTCCTAAAGGAAATTGAGTGAAGAAACTATAATCACAAAGAAAAGAATAAAGTGAGAATTATTATTCCTATGGTTCTCTGTTTCTCCTGAGCAAGTAGGTCATAAGGATATGATCCTTGACTAGGTTCCTTCAACCCCGATGTGAGGGCGCAAATCTACATCCTGTTTGGATTCCGGTTGTCTAAACTTGTAATTGTACATATGCTTGAATGTTGCATACACTTGTTTGATAAATTACTTGTTTGTTGTGCTTAATGTGTAATATGTGATGGTTATTCACTGAGCTGTAGAAATGCTCATACTCCAACAGATTTTTCAGGGTCATTTTCAAACCGTGGCTAGTACCATCTCGAAGATTAGAACGGGTAAGGGAGCCACGTTAGCAAGTTATGGAAGTAGTTAACAAAGATTTAGATCTCTTGTATTAGTAAACTTATATCTATTTTACATTTCTAATTGTAAGTCGATAAAACAGTTTGTAAGTTTATACAAACTTTATATGAAGTTTATTTTATCTGTTTTGTATGTTTTATGTATGTACATCATTTCTTATCAAGCAACTTAAAAGATCCTGTTTTCAGTCACATCCTTTAGAGTAACTAGTTGTATTGTATATAAACCAATACTACATACAATACAGTACAACTAGGACCCTTTGGGGCGTGACAGTTTTAGTTGGTATCAGAGCACGGTTGCAATGATAAGAAAGATTACTATACATAAGAAATACAAGAACAAGATAAAATAGTCATGGGTAGCATAGAATAAGTAATTTAAGAAAGGAACAACTAAACAAATAAAAATAAACTTGTGTGATTTTGATTAATCATGCACTTTTATTTTGTTTTGTTTTGTTCTGATCAGGAGGACCGGGATACATGTCTGAGGAGATGGGAATCCTTTGCCATGCTAGATATGGAGAATCTGACATAGTATAGAAGGAGGCTTAGAGTATTGCTGGAAGATCTGGCACTTAATGGCATAGTTATGAAGCTAGAAGAAGTTTATGGCACTTGGAAAAGGGGACTACTACCTTTGTTTAAGGAATGGTTGATGCTCATAGAGAGGGCTTTTCCTAATCCCGGCACTCCAGTGGAGGTGATATATAGATTGGAGAGGATAGCAAAAGAAAAAGGTGGAGCCCTAGAGATAGATGATGTGGTATTCATTATTTCTGCAAAATCTATTAGGCCACTCCCTCCAGATTTTCGCTTCTGGGAAACCATTGGTAGCGGAAAGGTGTATGCTCATGACATAAGGAGTGATCATATGGGAGTTAGGGATACTGATCCATTCATGATGGCCAGATGCTAGATCATGCTCTTGGTACAATACTCTTATGCTGATTTGATGGCTAGACCTCCAGTGATACCGGAAGGAAATCTAGTGATATGCCTAGAGTACCCCCACCTACTAGGCAAGCTGCAGGAGTGTCACATCCTACAGGGGTTAGATCACAGGTACCGGGAGATGGTACAGTTGGGACACCTACAAGAGGAGTTGGTATGACTGAAAGGAAATAGAGATAGGGGGAATTTGGAGATCAATGCTTAAGGGAAGCCTTGGCTACGGCTAATGAGACATATAGGCAAGTGTATGACGCATACATGCATGCATTCCAGCCTGAGCCACTGCATCC
The DNA here is from genome assembly GCA_024138025.1 of Combretum micranthum. Classification (NCBI taxonomy): domain Eukaryota; kingdom Viridiplantae; phylum Streptophyta; class Magnoliopsida; order Myrtales; family Combretaceae; genus Combretum; species Combretum micranthum. The sequence goes on along the minus strand of JAMXBD010002273.1, from coordinate 96,486 downwards.
AGACCTTGGACCACCTTTTGGAGGGTGGATTCCTTGGGAAGTGGAGCACCCGAGTTCTTAGAGGCAAATAATACAGACCAAGTTTCCAGCACCGGTGATACCTGAGGTGCCTAGGACAGCTGGGATAAGAATTAGAGAGCCTGACCCAGTACAGGTACCACAGCAGGACAAACAAACGGAACCAGAGGAGGAATCAGATGGGAGTCAAGTGACTCAAATAGTGTAAAGTTTCCCTGACTTGGATCCTAGGGATAGGGGTAAGAGGCCCCTGTATCGTGACCCTAGGAGAGATGATGAGGAGTGAATGACTAAGTATGAGTAGTATGTAATTAGAAGACTATGAGCTACTAGATGTAAATGCCACTTTTGACATGTATATAGTAGTATTAGGCATAATAGTTATGATGGTAGTTCTTTTGTTAACTATATGCACTATGTGCTTTTGACAATATAATGTAAATTATGTTTGATAGTAATGAAAGTTCTATTTGTGTATGATGATGTGAATTTCTAAATAGCTTAAGGATAGCATGAAGATTAAATATCCAAATTAGTAAACTTGTTTAAATTATATACTAGTACTAAAAAGTGTTTCTAATGTTAATAGAGTACCAAGGACAAGAACCGGGAATAGTAGAGGAAGAGGCGAGTCCTCACCAACCAATCAACCTAGTAATACCTCTGAGCCACCTCAAGATCGCTTAGAGGCTATACTTATGGCAATTCAACAACAAAATGTCCTGATACTGCAAGCTTTAAGGTCGGGACAAACATACCAAACAATGCCCCCATCAAAGACACCCAATGTATCTCAAGAGACCAATGGAAGACCAGGAACTTCCAATACGTCAACTCAACCATCCAATGTTGAACCTGGGAACTCGGGACAAACCCCTGAATTGGCCCCGAGAGTGCAAACACCTGGACAAGAATTGCAACCCCTACACCGAGCCCAGAGGAATTTACTACCTGAATTCATCAAATGCAATAGATATTTTGAAGGGCATCCCGGCAGGCCTGAAGAAGCCGAGGATTGGATAGCTCAGATCGAAAGATCATTTGATGCTTTCCAAATACCTGAAGCCCTAAAGACATCTTATGGATCATATCTATTGAGGTTAAGGGCAAGAATTTGGTGGGACTCTAAATTAAGAACCTTACCACAGCCGGTAACATGGGAAACATTCAGACGGGAGTTTTTAAAAGAATATTTCCCCGGAAGCTTAAAGGCAAAATACAGTACCGAGCTGATGAACCTGAGTCAGGGAAACAAGTCTATCGATGAATTCGAACATGAATTTAATAGACTTCTACAATTTGCCCCTGATGCATATAAAGATAGTGATGAGTTGAAGAAACAAACTTTTATGGCCGGATTAGAGCCACATTTCCAGAGGAGGCTTGCTGAGTTTGAGATATCTGATTTTGCTGCTTTAGTGGAAAAAGCACGAGTTATCGAACGTGCAAAGGTTTATGAAATGGAAAGATATAAAAAGAGAGGACAAACATATGGGAAAAGAACCTTCGATAGTTCGAGAACTGATTTTATCCCTAAAAAGACCAAATTCATAAAGAAAGGTGGAATCAAGAGTGGAATGACCGGGAAAAGTAACGTTACTTGCTGGAAATGCAAGAAATCCCACTACCCGAGAGATTGTCCTCAATTGCAACACAAGTGTTATTATTGTGGAGAAAGTGGACATATGGCCAATTCATGCCCAAAGAGAAGTGGAGCCACTTGTTTTATCTGTGGAAAGGTCGGGCATATATCTACCAACTGCCCACAACGATCTGGATCTTCACAACAAAAATGGAACAGTGGGAACAACGCCAAACCGAAGGGATAACAACGCAAATAAAGCTACCGGAACCGCTAGGGTCTATGTTATGCAAGGAATCCCAATGGAAGGAGAAGTAGAAGAAGTAGATGAAGGAAATGTTTGGAATAATGCTGACATAGAAGATACCGAGCTAATTGCAGGTATGTACCTATAACTTTGTTATGTTATAATGCTCAATTGCACTTAGACTCACAAGTTAGAAATTTCATGTCAATTAATAACATAAAATCATTACCTGATAAATAGGAATCATACAAGTAAAGGGTCATCCTGTGTATGCATTGTTTGACACTGGCGCTACGCATTCTTTCATTAAAGATGACTTGGCAAGACAAATAGGACTGACCAGTGAGACTATGGATAAAGGATTAGGATTTCTACTCCTACCGGAGGTTTGGTCATAACCCATGAAATTGCAAAAAGATGTCCATTGAGATTAGGTGAACAAGAGACAGTCGCTGATCTTATTTTGGTGATATACACAAGTATGAAGTCATTCTAGGCATGACTTGGTTGACTATGGTAGGAGCAAAGATTGATTGTCAACTTAAAACAATATCATTTATGGATTGCCAAGGAAGGAGAGGACACTACATAGGAAGTAATTGAGGATCATGAAACTAGAATGACTATCATCAAAGTGGATGAAGAGGAAGCTACAGAATTGAAAAGAAGCATAATTAATGCTATGGACGGTGAATCGGAGAAGCCTAACCTTCAAAATATCCGAACGGTGAATGAATATCCGGATGTATTTCCTGAGGAACTACCAGGTTTACCCCCATCAAGAGAAGTGGAATTTTCAATTGATTTAATACCGGGAACAGAACCAGTATCAAAACCCCCTTACGAATGGCACCTGTGGAATTGAAGGAATTAAAAGTACAATTACAAGAACTGATGGATAAAGGATTTATCCTCCAAGTGTATCACCATGGGGAGCACCGGTTTTATTTGTCAAAAAGAAGATGGTTCTATGAGGCTATGCATAGATTACGGGAATTAAACCGAGTTACCATAAAGAACAAGTACCCATTGCCAAGAATTGATGATCTATTTGATCAATTAAAAGGAGCAAAGTGTTTTCTCGAATTGATCTAAAGTCAGGATATCATCAAATTCGAGTTAAAGCCAAGGATGTACCTAAGACCGCATTTCGGACTCGATATGGTCACTATGAATTTTTGGTTATGCCATTTGGATTGACAAATGCACCGCAGTCTTTATGGATTTGATGAATCGGATATTTCGACCTCTACTAGATGTTTGTGTTATCATATTCATTGATGACATATTGGTATACTCGTCTTCTGAAGAGCAACATGAAGAACATTTAAGAATGGTGTTGCAAATATTAAGGGAAAATAAATTGTATGCCAAATTGTCTAAATGTGACTTTTGGCTTAAGAGTATATCATTCCTTGGGCATATTGTATCTGCTGAAGGGATATCTGTGGATCCTACAAAAATTAAGGCTATTGTGGACTGGAAAAGGCCAGAAAATATCACTGAAGTAAGAAGCTTCTTAGGATTAGCTGGATATTATAGGAAATTTGTGAAGGACTTTTCTAAGATTGCTCAACCACTAAGCCAGCTAACCAGGAAGAATGAGAAGTTTGAATGGAATGAAAAACGAGAGCAAAGTTTTCAAGAACTGAAAAAGAGACTAGTAACTGCTCCAGTATTAGTCTTACCCAATGATAAAGATCCGTTTGCCATCTATAGTGATGCATCAAGGAATGGACTGGGTTGTGTATTAATGCAAAATGAGAAAGTAATAGCATATGCATCTCGACAACTAAAACCACATGAGGTGAATTACCCAACCCATGATTTGGAATTAGCCGCTATTGTATTTGCCCTTAAAATATGGAGACATTATTTATATGGGCAAAGATGTGAAATATATACAGATCATAAGAGCTTAAAGTATATATTCACTCAAAAAGAGTTGAACATGAGACAACGGAGATGGCTTGAATTAATCAAAGATTATGATTTAGGCATCAATTATCATCCAGGACGGGTTAACGCAGTTGCTGATGCTTTAAGTCGAAAAAGTTATGGAGAGATTGCCTCAATGTTAACCAAGCAAAGAGAGCTCATTAAGGAATTCGAAAGATTAAATCTAGGATTCGCAACCGGGTTCCGAGGCTGAGATTTGTAATTTAACTGTGGAACCAACCTTGCTTCAGAAAATTAAAGAAGGACAAAAACAAGATGAAGAACTCCATAAAATTATGCAAAGCATAAATAGGGTAACTATAAAGATTTCTAGTAGATGAAGAAGGAGTTCTCAAAATGAACAATAGACTATGTGTGCCTAATGACTCGGACCTAAAAAAGATTGATGTGAAGCTCATTATTCTGGATATGCACTTCATCCGGGAGAAACAAAGACATATCAAGAGCTAAAAAGTGCATATTGGTGGAATGGATGAAAAGAGATGTTGCTAATATGTTGCAAAGTGTGAAACTTGTCAAAGGGTAAAAGCTGAACATCAAACCAGGTGGGTTACTACAACCTTTACCTATCCCAGAATGGAAATGGGATCAAGTATCCATGGATTTTGTATGTTCTTTACCTAAGACAAGACAGGACATGATGCCGTATGGGTAATTGTGGATAGACTCACTAAATCAGCTCATTTCTTACCCATAAACATGACTTACTCATTGGAAAGGTTAGCACAGATATATTTGAAGGAAATTGTTAGATTACATGGAATACCTGCGGGAATCGTATCAGATAGAGATCCAATTTGTTTCTAAGTTCTGGACTGGATTACAGAAAGCTTTGGGGACACGATTACAATTCAGTACTGCCTATCATCCCCAAACCGATGGACAAACAGAAAGAACTATACAAACCCTTGAGGACATGTTGAGATCTTGTATTCTGAATTTAAAGGAAATTGGGATCAACACTTACCTTTGGTTGAATTCGCATATAATAACAGCTACCACTCAAGCATTGGATGCCACCATATGAAGCTTTATATGGGAGAAAGTGTAGATCGCCATTATTTTGGGACAATTTGGAGAAGGTAACAGTAGGTCCTGAACTTGTGCAAGAAACCATTAATAAAGTATCCTCATCAAACAAAAGATGAAAGAAGCACAAGATAGACAAAAGAGTTGGGCAGATATGAAAAGACGAGAACTTGAATTTAAGGAAGGAGACCATGTTTACCTTAAAGTCAGCCCTATCAAAAGTCTTCATCATCGACAAACCCAAGGAAATTAAGTCCTCGATACATCGGACCTTTTGAAATCTTGGACAGAGGGGAACTTCGCATACCGTTTGGCGTTACCCCAAACCTTTCGGGCATACATAATGTATTTCACGTATCAGTTCTACGGAAATATACCCGATCCAGATAAAGTGATTGAATTGGAACCAATCACCCTGAAGGAGAATTTGACATATGAGAAGTCTCCTATTCAATCTTGGACAACAAAGTCAGACTCTCAGGAATAAGGAAATTCGATATGTCAAGGTTTATGGGATCCACAAACTGAGGAGATAACTTGGGAACTAGAAGATGAAGTTCGAAAGAGTCATCCTCACCTCTTTGAGAAACCAGGTACGTATCCAGCTTTGAGGACAAAGCTTATTTTATGGGGGGGAGGATGTAAACCCCGAGAATTCTAAGGAAATAGGATAGTAAAAATAGATAGATATTGGAGTCGTTACCGGTTAGCCTTATTAGGAATTGATATATTTAAACTATTTATGACCTAAAAACCCTAGCTCGGAATTTTAGATATTAAAAGAACTATAGTAAATTTTATAATCTGAGTCTAGAATCTAGATATAAGTAAAATAAAATTTTATTTCAAGAAATTAGAAAGCTCATAACTTGTAGTATATATAGAATGAAAATGATCCATTAAAGATAAACCGTTAGGGTTATAAATATGTACTAAAAAGCTATAAACAGCCTATAATTAATATCTAGACTTCAAATAAAAATTTTAGACCACACCATAGTGTTAGTTAGAAAATTTGGAGTCCATAGACACCAATTTTATATTTTGACCTTTTAGGTCCCGAAACCCTAATCGCGTAAGACCAAACTTTAAAATTACTAAATCGCGTAAATTTTAAACTTAAAATTTGAAGTCAACCATATTGTAGGAATATTTTAGGACCTAAATTAAATTTTTTTAGAATAAAAATTTTACGAAACTGATATTAAGATACGCGTAGGGATAGATTTTGACGTAATTAATTAGATATTTTAAATTTTACTATTTTTCCCAATTGTTAGATGCATGTTACGGTGATGTAGAGGTCCAAGTTGCAGCTCCAAAAGTTTACCACATCCACCTGCAAATGAGTCAAAGATGGTTAAAATAAAAGGGTAAAAGTTAGACAAATGAACCAATTAGGGAGCTCCAACAACACACTAATTATTACCCTTAATTAAACACTTCCAAATCAGCTAGAATGTGGACCAGTGCCCTCCTCTTCTATTTTTTTTTCACCGTGGAACTCCTTGCACAGCCAATTGTACAAATAAATTAATTTAAATAAATTCAAACACTTAAACAACAAGTCATCCACATCTATAAATAGGTAAGTTAGTCAACAAAACAATTAGACTTGCAACCACCAGCCCACTCTTTCTCTTCCCACCAGCTGCTACACGTGAATATCACACACACACATACACATTCCACAAATTTGAATTTCCCTCCTCCATATCCTCTAGTCTTCAATATAACCTTCCAACAAAATTAGTAAAACACAACCTAAGCTCAAACTACCATTTTAGAAGACTACCAATTGTTCTACCATTAAGAAAGCAAAGGTAAAAAAAAAAAATTTATAAAGTTAGTTATTTATTTCATAAAATATAGTAGACTTACTAAATTGCTAAACTATGTAGGTCTTGATCAAATTAGAAAGGAAAGTTTACCATCTATACTCCTAAATCCTCAAGGTAAGTCCTACACCTCTAAATTATTTCCTTGTTCTAAATTAAGAAAATGAATATCATACATTGCCATAGATACATTTTTAGAAGCCTCCATAAAGTTGTAATGATAGTAGTGCAAATGGAAATAATGTAGGATAAATTTTTGAATGAATTAGAATAAGAAGGAGCATTGGAGAAAAATTGTCTAAAACCCTAGAATTTAGCTTTGATAATTACTACAAGACTATTGTTTTAAAAACCCTAGCTCATAATCTTGTAAATTAGTGAATACTATATAATTGTCATCTAAACAATTAGAATTAGCTAATGAATTACCTAGGAAAAGTCTTGAACTAAAGACTCATAATAGGAAGTTGCTAAAATATAGATAAGGAAATTTCTATGGAGTAGACATAACCTTTAGAAAATTACTCTAAACCGAATACATAATAATTAATTTGATTAATTTAAAAATAAGGTAGAATGGTCATTAGTAATCTAAATAGAAACCCTTTAATTCTAAATGAGAACCCACTATACATAAGGTTAAAAGACAAGATATATAATAGAAGAAAATATTGATATCACTAAGCACATTGATAGGTAAAATAAATTAGAGTTCAAATAAGATTCTTTGCCATTAGTAGAAGTCTAAGAAGACTAAGAAATAAAAATGATCTTGAGAAAGTCTTACACTAATCATAGAAAACTATTTGCAAACCAATAAAATTAGTAACTAGCATACTATAGGTAAAATAAGCTAACATAAGTAATATAAGTATACCTAAAGATTTTGTACTAAAAACATGAATTTAGAATTAATTCGATCACTTTTAGTAGCAAAAGTATATTCATACGAATTTTGTAAAATATAGAACATTCCATAAATCTTTAAATATAGACTATCTTTAGAATTGATGGAAATGACCTTACTAAGAGTTAAATTTATATAGGACACTTAGACACACATTAAGAGATATTATAAAGTAAATTATCTAATTTATGGAACTTCATTCATCAAAATAGGTGGATCCGAATCAAAATTAGACTTCCCGGAAGATTATTACGATTGAAGACATCATGAGCAGGTGAGTAACTCTGATCTATTACATTGTTTGTGTTTGTAACAATAGTAGCACCTAAAGTATATATGAATTTGATTGTATGAAGCATGTGGGGTTGGGAATTGTTCTTTCTTGAGTGATGAATGAATTGAGTGCTAAATTGTGATTATTAAAAGTGATAACAAGAATTGTGTGAAAAATTGTTGAAGCATGTTGAGATTGTCTGTAAACTGTTTGGTCATTTTATAATCAATTTATAACTGACAGGCTTATAACTTAAAGGATCATACATTGCATAACTTGCACAAATATTGCATAAAGTGTGACAGCTTGCTACGTGTTAGTATTTCGGATCTTGGTTAATGTTTGGTTTTTCTAGATGTAAATTTCCTAGTTCTTCCAAAATTATCCCTGTTCTGTTCGGTTCCACGGGAACTACTCGGCAAAAGAAGGAACGCCGCCCGTGGTATCGGCTTGAAATAACTAATACTTAATGGAGTCTCTTTGTTCCTAAAGGAAATTGAGTGAAGAAACTATAATCACAAAGAAAAGAATAAAGTGAGAATTATTATTCCTATGGTTCTCTGTTTCTCCTGAGCAAGTGGGTCATAAGGATATGATCCTTGACTAGGTTCCTTCAACCCCGATGTGAGGGCGCAAATCTACATCCTGTTTGGATTCCGGTTGTCTAAACTTGTAATTGTACATATGCTTGAATGTTGCATACACTTGTTTGATAAATTACTTGTTTGTTGTGCTTAATGTGTAATATGTGATGGTTATTCACTGAGCTGTAGAAATGCTCATACTCCAACAGATTTTTCAGGGTCATTCTCAAACCGTGGCTAGTACCATCTCGAAGATTAGAACGGTAAGGGAGCCACGTTAGCAAGTTATGGAAGTAGTTAACAAAGATTTAGATCTCTTGTATTAGTAAACTTATCTATTTTACATTTCTAATTGTAAGTCGATAAAACAGTTTGTAATAGTTTATACAAACTTTATATGAAGTTTATTTTATCTGTTTTGTATGTTTTATGTATGTACATCATTTCTTATCAAGCAACTTAAAAGATCCTGTTTTCAGTCACATCCTTTAGAGTAACTAGTTGTATTGTATATAAACCAATACTACATACAATACAGTACAACTAGGATACCCTTTGGGGCGTGACACTTGCCATCACAATATTTTAGATCTTGTTATTTGAGTTATTATGCTATTATCTTATGCTATTATTAAGGTATGTTGTTATTATTAGTGATTTGTGCATATATTTATCATCTATTTATGATTCACCTGGCTATCATAGTGTTTATGCAATCATAACAATTTAGTAGACTAGATCTAGTGTTTTTAAGTTCATAAAATGCATTAGACTTTGTTTTATGTTCATGGATAACTTGTAGTAACATGATGATAGTAGGAATGTTTAGAAAACTCAAGATCTATTTTATTTTCAATAAAAATCATTGTTGAAAATTCGGATGAAAATACCATATTTAGAAAAGTTGTTTTTTCAACTTCAAAATGTGTATTTTTCATTAAAAAAGGGCTTAGGGTATAGACAACATAAATGAATGATTTTGATGAGTTAAGTTTAGATCTATGAATTTTTAGTTTACTACCATGGGTTTTTTTTTTATGTTTTATGTCATATTAAGTAGATCTTGATTTTGAACTCAAACAAAATTGTGAAAATGGTATTTTGGCAAGACTCCTATTTAAAAACCACTTTCCAAATGTCAAAATGAAGTTTTTACTTAAGAAAATGAAGGCTTAATGTATGTATACTATCAAGACTTCTTTTTACAAGAATCAAATATGATTTTCAAATATTAACTTTCAAAATAAAGTTCTATTTTCGGATTTTGGCCAAGGCCTAGTTTAAAAACATGTTTTCCAACTCAAAAATGAAGTTTTTATTCAAAATATGAAAGACTCTTAAGATATGATATGTAAGGAATGGATTTTCATAAGTTTAGATAGATTTTATCAAAAGATATGTCCAAAAATAAATTTGGTAAATTCGGATCTCAACCAAGACCAATTTTAAAAACCCATTTATCAACTTCAAAACTTATATTTTATATGAAAAATGAAGAGTTTAGGTCATAGATATCATTAAGTAGTGATTTTTATAAGTTAAATGAGTTTTGATGAGATTAACGTGTAAAACAAAAAGTAGAATCAAGATGAAAAATTTTGAGTTAGTGTTCAACTTATAAAATTCGTAACTTTGGATGATGCCTATGTAAACACCCATTATCCAAGTTCAAAATAAAATTTTTATGTATTAAATGAAGTCCTTAAGTAATAGGTATCATAAAGTCTTAAATTTTAATGCATCAAATAAGTTTTTCCCAAATGACTCATTCAAAAAGTGGATTTTCTAGAATTCGATTTTTGAGTAAATCCTATTTGAAAACATATTTACAAAGTGTAAAATACAAATTTTTATGTAAAAATGAAGTCTTTAGTGATTATGTATGGTTGAGCCTTAATTTCCTAAATATCAAATGTTTTTTACTTAAACAAATCACTCAAAAACTAATTTTTACAAAATTCGGATTTTGAATCAACGCCACTTGAAAACATGTTTACAAAGTGCAAAATGGAAATTTTTATGTAGAAATGAAAGTTACATGTAATAGATATAATGAAGACTCAATTTTAACAAAAATAATTATATTTCTTAAGTAATAAATCCAAAACAAATTGAAATGATCAAAGTTAGAAAACTAGATTTTTCATAAGTAGTTGTTATTATGGTCTTGCGAAATAAAAAGTTATAAAATTTTCTTTTAGCAAAAATCGTTAAGATCATGCATACATTAAGCTCATATTATGTCATTCATGTTAGGAAATCATTCATATTTCATGTATACTTGATTCATCAAATAGAAACATTTCAAACATTTACAAAATTATTTTTCGGAATCGAAAACCGTTTCTAATCAGATTTGATCCCTCTGTTTCAACCTAAATGTTTTCAAAACTTAAATATAATATTAGAATTAGATATATCTTTCGAAGTAGATAGAAATCTATAAATATTTTGCAAAATTCCGAGTTAAAATGACCAAGTTATAGCGTTTTAAGTTAGAATTCCCGTTTAGGACGAGAATTGCGAATTTGATAGTTTGTATAAGATAGTTTGGATTAGTTAAGTGATAAATACTTATTAGAGTATTTCTTCCTTTTTAGGTGATCCGAATTCGACGATTTCCTACCACCGAATTACTTTTACTAAAAGACGGTGATCCAATGCCGAGTGAGTCTTCTCCTTATTTTGTTACCTTGTTTGCTTATAGCTAGTCGCATTAGAAGTATAGGAACAAGATAAAAATTGATATAATGGGGATGGGATATATGAGAACTAATGAATGTATGCCAAAGAATATTAAAGCATATCGAGACCATGATTTGATTGATAACTACACTGTTCATATTATTTTTGTTATATGTATGATATTGGTTGGTCACTCTAAAGAATGTATAAATATTTTGACCTAATAAAAAAAAAAAAAAAATTGGTCATGCATTGCATCGGACATATTGCATTTGGTAGCGTATTACTCCTACGCAGGTCAATCGATATGGTCCGATGATTACTTGTTTGGATAACGAGGCCGGTATCAGAGTTCATTCATGGGTACTAAGGCGCATGTGGATGCATTCTATGAATGAGCCTAGCCGAGTCGAGTGCTATTAGCCGAGGGCTTGGGGACTAGCAGCGGTCGTGTAGACTTCAATACCATTCCTAACCTAAGATACGGAGGGTATAAATCCGTTCTATGTGTGGGTTCTGGATACCCATGCATAATTGTTTGCTCATGTATTTGTTCATGCATAGCATATGGTTGATTATAACTTGCTTGTTATGATATGAAATTAAGGGAATTCTCACTAAGCTAGTGTAGCTTATACCCAATAGATGTTTGAATGAATAGGTTATCTCAAGAATGCAAAGTGGAGACCAAGATGGTTGGAGCCAAACATGACTTCGATTTCGGCAAAGAATAGGAATGCTTGAAGTTATTGGCTAGATTTTATGATTGCCTTGTAATAGTTTATGTAGGAAAGTGTGTGGATGAATGTAATTGAGGTTTAATGATTTGTATTTTGAAGTATAGCGATTCGTATATGAAGTATAGTGATTTGTATCTGAAGTATAGTAAATTGTATTTCCTTTATATTGTTACTCAAGTGTATCAATATAAAATGTATCTCTTCAATGTGTTAGACGCCTTGTACATAGTATGGAAGCCTTCGCATGACTGAGGTGGTCATTCATAGGCTTTAATATTGTGTACGATGGACTGCCACGTTTAGGATATCCTTCGGGGCATGATAAAAACCCTAAAAATATTCAATTGCTAAACTTTAAATATAAAATTTCAGCTCAAGAATAATCTAAGATTAATCTAGAGGTCTTGGATGACTTTTAAAAGATGTTTTCTTGAATAACTGAATTATTTATATACACACTACTTAATATTTAACATGCTAGCTTAGATATTTGTCATAAAACTTGCAAAATACATCATCAAATGAATTATTCTTCAAGAATGGCATTGATGTAACTCCTAAATTTTTTTCCATAAATCCAAGCTTAGAAATTGAATTTAATATTTATGCATTTTGAATGTGAGTGTTATTATACATGGAATGTTGAATAAATTCAAGCATAATAGCTTTTGTAAAATAGATCTAGTGGGAATCAAAATTCGAAATTTTCAATTGTGTTATTTCAAGATGTTTGCCAATTAACTTATATTTTCAAATTATTTTAGAAATTTGAATTCTATAAACTTAACTCCTATATTATCAAGAATATAAATATAGATTCCTATAAGGAATTATTTAATTAAATAGAATTTATAAACTAAATTTACCAAACTTTACATTGATTTCATGTAAGTATTGACTTTAATGCTTTAGATGTGTAGAAGTTAACTTGTGCATTAAATCGTGAGCCAGACCTAAGTTTGTTGCTACAAAATTTAAGTCCTTTGGCTCACCATAATTATCATACAACCATACACACATTATAACATTCAAATGCCCTTATAGTCAACCATTTCCCTTTATATAAATGCATAATTATTCTTTCTGTTTGGTAGAAATTTCACTTCCTTTTCCTTCTTCCAAATCGACATTTTTCATACACATGCACTCCACAACTCATCTTCAATTTCACTTCTTAATTCATCAAGATTTTTAAGCTAAACTTCCATCTTCAAGTTAAGATAAGTATAGGTAAGTTAACTCTTGTTTTCCTTTTTTTTTTTTTTTTTTTGTTTTATGAGTATATGTAAGATTTGTGTTCTTGTTAGTTGTTGGTATGAATAGGGTGGTTGTGAGTTTTGTTGTTAAATATGTGATGCTGTCACGCCCCAAAAAGATGCCTAGGAGGATCAACCTGAAGTAATCATATAAAGTAAGCATCTAAGATATGAGAACCTTTTTGCAAGTTAGAGATTACTACAAAACTACTTATTGTTACTAAATAATTTTTAATTTCACAAAACATTTTTTTTATAAATAAGGAAATACGAATTTCCATGGTCCTCTAGAGCTGCAGAAGTCGGTATCCCCTATCAAACAGTAGAATAAAATAGATCATATACATTTTTCAAAAATTTCAAACTATACACAAAAGCTCCACTTCTTTTCTAAACTTATATCATACATGTATAACTTTAAACTTAAAACTAAACATATAAATAACTTTCTAAACTAATCTTCATGTTTCAAAGACTTCACACTTCTTAGCCCATATCCAACCTGAGATATGTGTAATGCCCTAACCTAAAGGCATTATCAGCCCACCACGTGTCCTTAGAAGAACGGATACGCTAAGGCTATAGATTTTCTAAGACCATAAATATGTATTTAACATATCACTAATCACTCACATAAAGTGTAACTTTTAAAAGCTTTTCATATCAAAATAATTTGTTCTTTAACTAGCATAACTTAAAAAAATCCAAACTAAAATAGAAATGATAAATCCTTACATATAAAATTGCCTCCAAAAGAAACTAACTAAATCATCATATATTTCTTCTTCTCAAATTACTAATAACTAATCTCAATTATCAATAGGATGGCCATAATCGCTATCGCTCTCCCCATCATTGACAAATATGTCATAGCCCGTCAAATCATAAATCATAGAATCTTCACCTGTACCTGTGGGAAAAATAAGGATTGAGCGAAAAATGCCCAGTACACGAAATCGAAAAGCACATGCACATGAACATGAACATGAACACGTATATCACAATATCACATACAACTTATTTTCTAATGCAACAAGCACAATTTAATTATCTTTTCATTACCTTGCTGTCACGCCCCAAAGGGTACCATAAACGTGGCAGTCCACCGCATATAATATTAAAGCTAATGAATGACAGCCTTAGTTATGTAGGAGCTTCGATATCACATGTAAGCGTGCTTCCAAGATAGTAGGAGACTCACAGGGTATTATAGTTAAGTAGATAATAAAAGCATGGAAGAACTTATATAAATAAACAGGTGATATTCATTTGGATAATAATCTTTTACAACTTCTTAGGGGCATTCTTCTAAATAATCTTGCTTAACTAAAACATCATCAAAATATACATAACTATATCATAAGCCTACTATAGAGATTTTTCTTGGAAGTCTATGTTCAAAACTAAATGCATATCACTTCTCCCAAAAATTTCTAGTAGTTTGGCTCATGCCTAGCAAACGAGGCTCCTTGGTGCCAACCATAGGTAATCATACTGTAACAAAAAGCTATAAGGGTATAAGCAAAACTAGCTTAGTGAGATAACTTCCATCTACAAAACATTTCCATAATTCAAACAAGTGTTTAAACAATCATATGAGAATGCACCAATCACATGAGCAAACAAAATACAAGATTAACCGGAAACCATGTGTAGCATAGATTTTATGCCCTCCATGTCGAGGATTGGGTGGTTACAGGCTCATACGACCATCAATGCTTGTAGACTTACTAGCTCCTACTCGCCCTGTAGACTTTCCGGCTCTCACTTGCCCATGTAGACTTTCCGGCTCCTACTAGCCACCACTACAACTCCTTGTTTCCCCATACGAAGAATAGTAGTAAAATAAATGTGACTCACAAATATGATATGCATGAATTGTTTTCAAAATAGGGTTATTCCATTATTGTCAAGTTCAAGTTAAAGGTGATCAAATCAATATTCATCATATCATTGCAAGAATCACAATTTATTTATCAATTCCTCATTCGATATTCTTAACTTATATTCAATCAATCATAAATCCAAATCACACAAAACATTTGTTCATTTATCTTTTCCTTATTTTCTAGTGCTACTACTTACAAGAACAAACAAGGAAATGTAACTAGTAAGGGATTACTCACTCCATGATGATCGCTCCTAGTCAAAGTAGTCTTCCGGGAAAGTGATCTCGGTTCCTTCTTCACCTAAATAAAATGAAATACCCAAAATGAGTCTTTCATTGAATTCCTATCTATGGAAATTCTAAATCTATCTTGAATTCGCGGTAAAATTGGATTGGAGGAAATTACAACTTAAAATGGTCATAATTGCTCATTTTAACTCGAAAGTTCGCATATTATATACCGTTTTCCACCTACTCTAAATGATCTATCTATTTCTAAAACTATTTTCATCAAACTAATTCGTTTCAGTTCCGAAATAGTGGCAATCAGATTCACCATGTGTAAGCCCTGGAAAATTTCAGTAAATAATTATAAAGATGAACTTTGAAAATAAAACCCTGAAAGACACTCTGAATTAAAACTGAACTTCGATAAGTCCCAAATCCCGAATGAATCCGGAAATTTCTGAATCGTGAGAAAAATAAGAAACCTCAGAAATAAAATAGCAACTCAATATACTTCCATTCTAAAACCTCTACGTACGACAAATTTTATATTTAACTCCAACTTATAATTTCGGGTAAATAGAGCCCTAAAACAGATTTTTAAGAAGTAAATAGTGATTAACCTTCGGGAATAAAACTCAATCCAAAGAATTCCGAGAACGTTGTGAGGTATTAAATACTTATAAAAATCGACCTTAAAATAAATCTCACCAATCAGATATGTCATATAGGTGGCAAAGGTGTAAACCAGAAAGTCAACCGGGAAACCTAAGTTCCCGAAACTCCTAAGAAACTCCGTAGTCTAGATCCAGCAATCCCGTGTTCCTAACCAAGGAGTCGGAATAAGAGGAAAAGGTGTAATTGGTTCGTATTAAGCCTAGGATGCTCTAAGGGATGAGGTCAACAAGTTCTCAACCTATTCCAATCAGACCAGGTGTCGACGTCGGAAAGCGCGCCTTGGAATTCGAAACGTTAAAGATATGTTATTAATGCCGTTAGACTCATATTTCTATAAGGATCTTTAAATTATTAGTTTTACAATTTTCAAATAGCTAGAATTACCTGATTTTGCAAATTTACTTGTATTCCATTACTACCGGTAATTAGTGAGTCTTCCAGTATGATTTATTATTATTCATTACCTAATTTTTTATTATTATTCTTATAATGTACACCCTAGTTCTCCTCGTAATCGAATAAACTTAAAAAATCGGAGAACGAAACCCTATATCGGTCCAGTTCAAGCTTAGTGAGAGGAGCTTAGAAACCCTGGATCCGGCTTTCTTTCGGTTTCACAACAAAAGAAGTTTTATAGAGTAAATGAATATGAATTATTGTTCTAGAGTATATTTTAAACCTTAGAAAGTTTTGAATTCATGAATTTTTCAATTCCGGGCCTTCCCAAGCTCAATTACGGAAAAACGTGCCCCGGGACCACAAACTTAGAAAAATATTCCCGGATATTCATTGGAACCATAATTTTATAAGGATTTCAAAAATATCAATTTTATAATTTTTCGGGTCATAAAAATTACAGTTATAACCTTTTTCCCGTATTTTCGTTACAACTGGTAAAGTAGATGTCTTGTCTACTATTCACAAGTACAACTTACACTACACACTACCCATACTCTACTTACATCCTTACAACTACTCATTACAATTTTCTTTTCCAAGAAATTTTGTTTCCTAATTAATTATCACATATAGTACATTTTATTACATAAATTACAAATTTTATCAAAATTTCAATTCTCTCTCTCCCTCCCACACACTTGGCCGGCGCCCCCTCCCCAATATTTCCCCTATTTTGTTTTATTTTTACTCATTTTATTCAAGTAAAACCCTAATCCAACTAATATATAAGCTTATGTTTCTCTCTCTCTCCTCATTTTTCACTCTTTCAAAATTGTGCAAAGGTTAAACTCCCTCTTCTCTCCTCTATTTTGCCGTGAACCACACTTGCACACACACTCACTCACAACTCTATTTCATCTTCCTTTCTACTCCAAATCTCCATATATGTGATGATTTTAAGCCTTGTTATTCCCAAATCTTGTAATGGTAAGATCATTCTTGAGTGTTTTCCACCTTTCATCCCAATGAGCATATGCTAGGGACATGAAAACACTAATACAAGAATCTCAAGCCATCACAAGAAGTGGATCTAGTGTTTAAAAGAGTTTTTGTTGGAATATCATCTTGTTCATACATGTAAAGTAGAGATCTAGCATAGAAAGTTATGTTCATGCCATGAAACTCATGATTCATACATTATATATGGTAGATCTAGTGTTTAGACATTCATGCCTTCATACACTATAAATGTGTTAGTTGATAGATCTTCAGAGTGATTAAGGCAAGGAACTTGAAAAGAAAAGATTTTATTAGAAAAGTTCAAAGGAGAAATTCGGATGATTTTTTAAACCCATTTTAAAAACCCTTGAAACCACTTTAAGGGTCTGTTTGTTTTGGCTTTTTTCCGACAGATACAGACACTTTTTCAAACTTTTGCCAACAAATTATTTATCAAGAAATAGATATAGATAAAAAAAAGTTGACAGTTCTATCAAAAGATCAAATAGAATAAATATAGATAAAATTTAGATGCAAATTAGATATATTTACATATACCATTTTAAAAAAGATATAGACAGATGAAAAACAAGTAGTGGAGTTAGAATGAAAAATATTGATATAGTGATTAATAGTCAAATTCGTATTTTTGGATGATGCCTACATAAACACTTAGTATCCAAGCTTAGATGGCATGTTTTATGGGTTAAATGAAGTCCTTAGGCAATAGATATAACAAAGCTTCAAATTTTGGTGCATTAAACAAGTTTTCTCCTAAGAAAAGTGCAAGAAATGAAATTTCCAAAATTCGGATTTTTGTGAAAAGCTTGTTTAAAAACATATTTACAAAGTGAAAAACGTGAATTTTGATGCATAAATGGAGATCTTGGATAGTATAGATGATAAAACTTGTTTTTGGTTAGATAATAAGTAAATTCTAGGAATAGAATCCTAAAATACTAGGAGATGCGAAGATTGGAAAAGAATGGATTTTAGGAAATGGCTAATGTGAAGTCTTGTAATAATTAGAAGTTCTTAAAAGTTCATTATCAAAAACCATTAAGACCATGCATAGATTGAACTTATTACATGTCATTCATATTAGGAATCCATTCATATTTCATTTATACATGAATCATCAACTAGATATGTTTTACTAAATGCAAAACAAATTTTTTGGAACCGGAAACGTTACAGAACAGATCTGATCCCTCTGTTCCGTGACCTTAATATTTTCAAAACTTGAAAATAATATTAGAAATAGATAGATCGTTCGAAGTAGATAGAAATCGATATAAAATTTGTGAAATTCCGAGTTAAAATGACCAAGTTATGGCTATTTTAAGTTGGAACTTCCGCAAGTAGCGAGAATCACGACTTTGATTAGTTTAGATGCATAGCTTGAATTAGTTTAGTGATGAGATTCTTATTAGGTTATTCTTATTTGGTAGGTGATCCCGAGCAAGATGATACATTACTACCCGACTACTATTACTAAAAGACCGGTGAACCATGGCCGAGTGAGTACTAGTTCCGCTCTCAATTATTGCTTGTGATTGTATTGATAGTGGCATTAGTTGTTTAGGCAAAGATAAAAAGATAATTATGCATGATGGGGTATAAGGGAATTACATACTTGTCTGTTGTTGATATGTGAAGTTGAACTTAAGGAATATTGAAACCGAGTGTTAAGCTGCTGCTTGTTTAGTTAGAATTTATATTGATTGTCTGCGAATAATTGTTGGACACCTAAAAGAATTGGAATAATCCATATTTGACCTCAATTATAATTGGACTCATGCATATCACAATGGGATGGAGCATTAGCATTTGTTGGTTTTTCGTGACCCATAAAACGAAATTGTTGCTTAATCGTGATCCATAAAACGAATTATTATCCAGTTGACCGTGCGCTTAACGGCGTCGTACCGCAGGATTCGTTAATCTGCTAACCCGGGATAGAGGGCGCAAGTTCATCCACATATGATTTCCGGCTGGTCATATGTTTGTTGAACTCACTCGTTTGATGCATTTCACTTGGTTGATTAATTACTTGCTTGATTGTTTTGTATTAATTGTGATTCGGAAGTTTTCACTCACTAAGCTAGTGTAGCTTATACCCCAATAGTTTCCTGTTGCAGTATGACTGCCTTTGGTTATCTTCGAGGACCCGTGGACATCAGATACAGCTCTTAGAGGTTGAGAGCTTTTGTTAAGGCCGGGATCTAAAAGTAGAAATGGATTTCTAATTGTGTTTCCTGGAACCCGTGTCTAAAGGATAATACAAGGAATTTTGTGAGCTTGAGAATTCTTAGCATTGTTATCGGGGGGTATGCCCCCTAGTTCATGTAATAGAATAATTCTATGTAAGACGATCATGATTTACCTTCTTGCTGCTATGTATGTCTCCTTAAGCTACTACGAAGCAAAGTATGGTCTATGTATGTTGAGAGTGAGCCTTACACCCGATGTTCAAACTCATGGAAAGACTTAGGTTGTCTTACTTGAGTTTAAATATTGAGTGTGGCGGATTGTCACGGGTAGGGCACACTTTGGGGTGTGACACCACGAATTTTTACAAAACTTGTATTCCTTCTTTTAAAAAAAACTCATATCAAATAGATATATATTATAATAGTTTGTAAAACATTTAAAATGCATATACATATATTTGTTGACTCATATCAAATGTATGAAACTAATGAAGTTGTCTCAAATCATAAATTTTTTGTGATAGTAAAGTTTTCTAAAGATTTTGGAAAAGCAAAACTTTTGAAAATTCCTCTTATTTTTGTTAGAGAATATTTCAAGTTATTTTAAATGAGTATTTTTCTTTTCCTTAGTCTTTTTAAATTTCCAAAGAATGATTTTGTTTTCTAAGCTTAGTTTCTAATACTTTTTGAAAATATTAATAATTGTATATTTGCAGCGATAATTTTCTTGTTTCTTAAGATCATTCCATTTTTATGAAAGGAAACTTTTGGTGTTTGTCAACTAGTATTTGATGAAAAAGTGAAGTTTAGTAAAACTTTTGTTTACTCAAGAATTTCTTTCCATATATATATTGTAAAAATTCCTATGAACTCCTCTAGATTTCTTAGAAAAGTTTGTTAAGGCAAATTCCTAATGTTTTTACGAAAAATTACTTCCTACTTTTATTTTTAGAGAAGAATTTCTATTTTAAGAAAACTTTTCCTCATTTATCTTGTTGAGACAAAATAAATAGTTCATGCATGATCATAAAATTATGAAAACATAAGAAAAACATAATAATTAAAGAAATAAGCTAGTAGAGAAATAAATCAAGTATTAGAATCTTAGTTTCATCAATGTATCCGGGACTAACAATAGACTAGTCCCAAAAAAAAAATTATTTTGACTTGATGAGGACAAGTCTAAGACTATAAAAACTAATCTTAAAACAACTTGAAAGTAAATAAATTGCAAGGAAATAAATAAGTTGCAAGGAATGTAAATAAATTGCAAAACAAAGGAGCTTATATGCTCTAAAAGATATATATAGCTACATAGATATATTTAGATAAATATATATGAAAGCAACATAAAAGAAATTAGATTCATGAATAAAAACAAAGTATGAACTTATTGTTGCTTTCTTTAACCTTCATGGTTTGGAAAACACACACTAAGTTCATACTAAGTAATGAACATAAAGGAAACTCTAAAGAAGAATTATCTATCAAGACTAATTTTGAGAAAACTTTAAGAGAGAACTCTTGTAGAATTTTGAGAGAGTAATTTTTGTATATGGAAGGTGTGAAGGAAGTGAAAGGAAGAGGGGGTATTTATAGAAAAATGTGGGGGGAAATTTGTGTTAATTAAATAAATGAAAATTGAAACAAATTGAAGAGGGGAAAGGGCATGGCTGGCACTACTTTGAGTGTAGAGAGGGAGAGAAATTTATTTTTTTTTGTATTTTTGTTAATGAAAAGTAAGATATGAAAGATGTGAAGTTGTATTGGAAATGAAAATAGTAAGAAATATAGATATGGTTTGTAAGAATAGGTTGTAAGAAAAAGTAGAGATAGGAAAATAGTGTAGAATAGTAGAAATAGTGTAATGTAAAGTAGACATGGCAATTTAAGTACCGGTAGTAAGAAAATACGCGTATAATTGCGATATCTAATATTTTTAGTTACCGAAAAATTATGAAATTGATATTTTTGAAAACCTTATATTTTTATGAATCTAACGGTATATTCGGAATATTTTTACTAATCTAAGCCCCAGGACATGCTTTTCGAAAACAGTATCTGATCGTGCCCAAAACGAATCGCGGTTTAACTAATATGATATTTTTAAGCTTTCATAGGTTATTATGAACTATTCTACATACTAATCTCTTACTTACTTTCTTAGGATTGCTTAAACGGGAATGCCGGACTTGAATGGTTACGTCTGACTAGGATTTTGTTTGACTTTTAGGATTCCGGTTGACTTTATAATTAGGGTTTAAGCTTAATTGATCACAAAACTTTAGGGTTTACACTTGCAACCAACATAGTTTAGGACTATTGATTACCCAGAGTAACTCATGACCCCGGTGAAAACCATATTATCATAACATATATATATATATATATATATATAGAGATGCGTTCCACAATAAAGTTGGTAATGACTCCTAATCTACCGGAATCATCTCCAGGTGCAACTCCACTTGGGACACCGCCATACAAAGATTATTAGGTTGCCAGTGTTAGTATCACACTACTGTCGTGGTCTTTACTAACCGCAGCCAAACAAAACCAACACACATTTCAATTAAAGTCAAATATGTATTAAGTCAAATTTTGCAACTAATCCTACAAGCACAAACAAACATACATGGTAAGGTCGTACCTGATTTCACTTTAGGAATAGAACCCTAATTCACCAAAACAACTTTCTTCTATAAATTGTAAAGCCACAAAATTCTCAAACGCCACAATTTAGGATTTTCTTCCAAATCTCCAAGAACTTTGATTCCTAACAACCAATATAAAAGTTTTAACAAAAGATTATATTTTTAGATCATCTAAAGGGTTGAAAGAATCAATCTTACCCGTTTTCCTTGTTTATGGAATCACAAAATTTCCAAAAGATCAAATTTTCCTCCACAATTCCTCTAAACCCTAGAATCCATTCAATACAAATTAAACAAAAACCAATAAAAATCATTCCTTCTTAATCATAAAAGTTAAGAACATATAAGCTTACCTAGAATTGACTCTCAATTCTCCTTGATCACCAAAAATTAGATTCTAACTTAGTTAGGATTCCTCTTCGAAAAGTTCCTTCAAAACCATAAACAATACTCTAAGAAACTAATATATATGTAAAATCCTATAGAAGAAAATAGGGATTGGATTACCTAATTTAGACTATAGAATTCTTTTTAACACTAAATCCAAACCTCCAAGATAATCAGGGTTTTCTCCAATCTCTCTCAAAAACAACAAACAAATTATGAGGATACTATAGGTTTGTAGATCTTAAAGAAAGAATAATTATCATAATTACTTAGATCTGATCCTCAACTTTCCTTAAACACCAAATCTTCAGATTTTCCAAGAAAACTAAAACGATTCTCCAATTCTCCTTCAAAACAATATAAAAACTCTAAGAACTTGATAGATCTATGAAACCTAAAGGAAAAATTGATGATTTGATTACCTGATCTAGATTACCAAATCATCTTGATGGCTATGAATTAGCCAGAGGATGTCTGCTAGGTTTAAGGTTATGTTAGAATAGAGAACAAAGAAGAAAGATATAATAAAAATCGTGACTTTTCATTTCCTTCACTTTACTTATGCTGGAAATTTTCAATATGTATGCCAGCGGCATAGAAATTTAGGCCAATAGTGTTTAGCCAGCTTAGCCTTGTGCCTATTTGATTTCCCCTCCATCTCTTTGTATTCTCTTACGTATCTGATAACCGACAAAAGTAATTAATTTAAGCGTTAGGGTTGACCATAAAACCCTCTTATTTTATATCAATGACATCTTTGCCTTTCAATATAAAATATTTATTTGTATATTACATTTCTCCTCTCCAAAAAGAACTTTCGCCCTTGAATGTTACCTGAACTTCTATAACCCTTTAAATTCATTGTTTCTAACTCCTCAATTCATGTTTTCATCTACTTTTCGACATTCAATTGTTTTCTATTCAACCATTGTTTTCTCATACCATATACTTCTACTTTAAAACTTCTTTTCTTGTTTTCTTGAGGATTAAACCTATCGATCATATCTCAATTCAGTCAATGTCTCCATAACTCATACTTTTATTATGTAGATTTGGTACACTTTATCCACATCTACATGATACGCTTCAAGATTATCATTTAAACTTTTTAGCAATGTCTGTTATCAACTTTGCATCCATTTATTATCTTTCCTTTTTAAACCTTCCTTTGCTGAAAATCTCCAATTCAATTTCCATGAGTGATGTTTTGAAGGCTGAAAATGTTACCACTATAGTTTTCAATTTAAATTCTAAAGGTCAAACCTTACATTAACCTGGAGTTTCAAATGTCATTGTGTCACTTGTACTTCTATTGACTCAACTTAGTTTTTACCCTTGTTATCCCATAACAAAATAATGTACATCACTCGCACACCATTCATCTAATCCAAAAACACTCATTAACTAACCATACTACTTCCGACACGTTTTTTCAATTTCTGACATTCTTCCTTTATATTTGTCACCAATGTATAGATGAGTATTAAAGATTGACACCTATGGTATTTACTAAATCTTTTAACATTGTCAGATGGTTTCTAACTCTTCCTTTGACATCAATATTCTTAACATTCCAATATATCTTTGATATTCAGTTCTCTAATGCACTTTGTCTCCATAATTATTACTTTACAAAACTATCTATGGTGTTCTTAGATTATACCTTATTATTTTCCACTTGAATTTGGTATCCTTCTACTCTTCTTTAATTTCTTTCCAACCATCACATCCTTCAAAATAATTATATGATGTCCTTTAGAATATTAATCCAGCCCATTAGCACTTTCTGATCATTATACCTTACCTCTAATTACTGCCATTTCTGTTGAACTTTCTTGAAACATAATCACCTTATAATTCCTCAAACAACAATTAGAAAGCTCCAAATACAGGATGAACTCCAAATACAAGATTTTTTAAATTTCAAGCATAACTCTAAAGATCAAATCTTACATAAGGCTATCATTTAAGATGATGTTAATACCTATGCTTCTATTGGTTTAATCAAATTTTTCCACCGTTGTCTGATACCATAGATAATCCACAACTTTCATTTTTCATTTGTGCTATTTCAATTTTCTTCCAAAACTTATATTACCACTTTATATAATGATTTATATCTATGGTCTTATATAGACTTTTCTAAGAATCATCCTAAACTTCATCATCATATATTGTTCGGATGTCATCCTTAAATTTCTTATACCTTACAACTCATTAAGATCACATTTCCTTCTTGCAATTTCTATTCCACATATGCATTCATATCTTTGTAAAATTCAACTATTCTCTTATTTACTGATTATTCCAATCCTTCCGATCTAGTCTTCGATATGATTTTTTTTTTACTTACTTTCATGTGTCTACTAATATAATTGTTAATTATCTATAAGGATTTTCTTTATACCTCCAGTTTCTTCTAATCAACTTTAGTCATCTTTCTTTTGCCTCTAACTTCTGTCTACATATCATCTTTAATACTGTCATCTTATCTCAGTAACAGTCTTTATTTCTCTCCTATTTCACTAATCAGTTTCTTCTAGTTATGACCCTTCATTGTCATATTAATACATGTTATCTCAAACTTTACCGTAAATTACTTTGAATACTCCTCCAACTACTATATTAGCATTTTCTTCATCCTTACACTTGCCAATAACTTTAAGCAGTCATTTATTTCCATACTTCCTTCAAATACCATATTTATTCCACTTCATCATAAAAAAATGAAAGAAAAATCGTAAATATATATAATTGTATTAATTTGGTTGCTATGCTCCCAATAAAGTATTAATGGATGAGTTATTTATTGGTATGTTTCACTTGCTTGTATTATCATTATTTAGACTTTTATCGTTTTGATTCTCGATTTTTTTTTATAATGATTTCACATTCTTCCTTTTTATTGTAGTTGATTTTATAAGTTTACCATTACATTAATAAATTTGGCTTTTGTCACAATTAACAACTTTTTATTATATTTGTCATTAATATCAACGTTACAATTATGAGGTTTACCGATTTTTTTTATACTTTGTTTTGCATTAGAGTCTTTTCTTATTTTTCTATCATAACTATAATTTTATTTTATCTTTAATTTGTTGGTCTTCACTTATTTAGTCATGTCACACATTTATATATGTATATATATATGCTCATATATTTTGTTGCTTTGCTTGTAATCAATTTTTTTTTTCTTTTATTCTATCATAAATTTGATAGTGAGAGGGCTAACAAGTATCAAGAGTAACTAAATTGATCATTACTAGGCTAACATATGACTTGAATCTTAAGACAGACTCAAAACAAGAAGGCTAGACATGACATGAATGGAGGTAACAAGATTTGACATAGCATGATAAAACAATAGACAATACTTATGAAACATAACATTTATCAAATAAGACAAACCATGAACTTGTCAATCCCACTTCACATTTTCTTATATTAGATTCATTGTTATTACATATTTGTATACTAATTGGAGGTTCAATTTGTGATATCCATTCGTAATCCTGAAACTTCATAAATTTTATTTATAACTTTAATATTTAAATTTGTATCATTTAATTCAAACTATGGTTCTTTTTAAACTTTTCTTTGAATATCATAATTAACAAGTATTAAAGATTTTTTTTTTGATGTTGTGTCATTAAAGATTTATTGACTATTATTAAAAATTTGTTGACTATTATAGATTGTCTCTTGGGTAACTTTAGAGGAGGTTTCGATAATTTATTTCATTCAATTAATTTTTGGAATTTATAGTCATTAAAATTGTGATGGTTGAGTTTTAAATTTCTTTATGTAAGTTATGATTATTAATTTGTGTATTTATATATTCTCTTTAACTTACTCTAATCATTATTGTTTTGTCTGTTACATTTTATTAATGTCATTAACCTTTTGTATAAACATGTATATGTATTATAGTAGAAGACTAAAAATCATATGTTTAGTAAGAGGGTATTTTGATTTTTATAAATTATCATTTCTAGATTTTTGTTGAGCTTTATTTGTTGTATTGACCACTTTTCTGTATATTTTAGTGAGCAACAATAAAAACAAAATAAAATAACAAATATTTTCAGAAAATATATGAAAATAATTATAAAAGCATAATGACATAAATGAAATAAATATAATATTGATAAACAATAAATTGTAATGAAAGAGACAATAAGAAATCATAAAGAAGAGGTCAACCTAGAAAATTTTTATTAAAAAAAAACAACTCTATGCCTTCCATAGCTACTAGCTTTCCCATGATCTACCTCCTCTCATCATCTCACCGTCTAAGGAGTTCATAACCTAATTTCCCTAAAGATCATAAACCTATGCTTTGATACCATTTAAGCTATAATACCCTAACCAAAAGGTATTATCAGCCTGCCACGTGTCTTTAGAAGAACAGATACGCTAAGGCTATAGATTTCTAAGACCACAAATATGTATTTCAAATATCACCAATCACTCACATAAAGTGTAACTTTTAAAAACTTTTCATATCAAAATAATTTGTTCTCAACATTAACTAGCATAACTTAAAAAAATCAACTAAAACAGAAATGATAAATCCTTACATATAAAAATCTCTCCAAATGAAACTAACTAAATCATCATATATTTCTTCTTCTCAAATTACTAATAACTAATGTCAATTATCAGCAGGATGGCCATAATCGCTATCGCTTTCCCATCATCGACAAATATGTCATAGCCTATCAAATCATAAATCATAGAATCTTCATCTGTACTTGTGGGAAAAATAAGGATTAAGCAAAACATGCCCAGTACGCTAAACCGAAAGCACATGCACACGAACACGAACACGAACACGAACACACATATCACAATATCACATACAACTTATTTTCTAATGCAACAAGCACAATTTAATTATCTTTTCATTAGCCTGCAACCAACACAATTTAGGACTATTGATCACTAATCTTAAACCCAGAGTAACTCATGATCCTGATGAAAACCATATTATCATAATATATACATATATAGATGTGTTCCACAATTAAGCTGGTAACGACTCCTAATCTAGCAGAATCATCTCCAGGTGTAACTCTACTTGGGACACCACCACACAAGGATTATCAGGTTGCCAGCATTAGTATCACACTACTGTTATGGTCTTTACTAACCGCAGCCAAACACAACCAACACACATTTCAATTAAAGTCAAATATGTGTTAAGTCAAATTTTGCAACTAATCCTACAAGCATAAACAAACATACATGGTAAGGTCGTACCTGATTTCACTTTAGGAATAGAACCCTAATTCACCAAAACACCTTTCTTCTATAAATTGTAAAGCCACAAAATCCTCAAACACCAAATTTAGGATTTTCATCCAAATCTCCAAGAACTTTGATTCCTAACAACCAATATAAAAACTTTAACAAAAGATTATATTTTTAGATCATCTAAAGGGTTGAAAGAATCAATCTTACCCATTTTCCTTGTTTATGGAATCACAAAATTTCCAAAAGATCAAAATTTTCCTCCACAATTCCTCCAAACCCTATAATTCATTCAATACAAATTAAACCAAAACCAATAAAATCATTCCTTTTTAATCATAAAGGTTAAGAACATATAAGCTTACCTAGAATTGACTCTCAATTTTCCTTGATCACCAAAAATCAGATTCTAACTTAGTTAGGGTTCCTCTTCGAAAAGTTCCTTCAAAACCATAAACAATACTTTAAGAAACTAATATATATGTAAAATCCTATAGAAGAAAATAGGGATCTGATTACTTGATCTGGACTATAGAATCCTTTTTAACACCAAATCCAGACCTTCAAGATAATTAGGGTTTTCTCTAATCTCCCTTCAAAAACAACAAACAAATTATGAAGATACTATAGATTTGTAGATCTTAAAGAAAGAATGGTTATCAAATTACTTAGATATGATCCTCAACTTTCCTTAAACACCAAATCTTCAGATTCTCTAAAAGAACTAAAACGATTCTCCAATTCTCCTTCAAAACAATATAAAAACTCTAAGAACTTGATAGATCTATGAAACCTAAAGGAAAAATTGATGATTTGATTACCTGATCTAGATTACCAAATCGTCTTGACGGCTATGAATTCGCCAGAGGATGTCTTCTAGGTTTCAGGTTATGTTGGAATGGAGAACAAAGAAGAAAAATATATCATGGCTTTTCATTTCCTTCACTTTACATATGCTGGAAATTTTCAATATGTATGCCGATGAAATAGAAAGTTAGGCCAATAGTGTTTAGCCAGCTTAGCCTTATGTCTATTTGATTTCCCCTCCATCGCTTCGTATTCTCTTATGTATCTGATATTCGACAAAAGTAATTAATTTAAACATTAGGGTTGACTATAAAACCCTCTTATTTTATATCAAATGACAACTTTGCCCTTCAATATAAAATATCTTTTTTTTTTTTTATATATTACAATATATGTAAACCCCCAACTTTTTGAAATCGGTTTAGCATAAAACCCTAAACCGGAAGTCAAACAGAACCCTAAAAGGCAACAAAACCCTAGTTTACGATATCAAATTAAATCCGGCATTGCCGTTTTCTTTGGCCCTGGAAAACGAAGTTGGGATAATTAGCTAGAATAGTTCGTAATGACCATAGGTTTTATAAAAATATCAGTTTTGCGAATTTCGGGTGTCCTTTGAACCCGATCTGATACGGTTCTCGAAAAAGCGTGTCCGAGAGCTCGGAATAATAAAAATATTCCAAATACACCTTTAGACTCGTAAAAATATAAGGTTTTCAAAAATATCAATTTCAAAATTTTTCGATAACTAAAAATAACAGATATAGCTATTATACGCATATTTTCTTACTACCGGTACTTTATTAGTCATATCTACTTTACATTACACTATTCATTACTATTCTATACCATTTTTTTATCTCTACTTTTTCTTCCACCTATTCTTACACATTACATAACCTATAACCTTAACTTTTTACCTTTCCCATAACTTTATTTCACATCTACCTTACACATTACATCCTTCATTTATCAAAAAGTTAAAAAAAATAAATCACTTCCCCCTCTTACTCCTCTATGGCCGGGCCCCTATGCCCCTCTCTTCCCTCAATTTGTTTCAATTTTTATTTATTTTAATCACACAAAAATCACTCCACATTTTCCTATAAATACCCTCTCATACCTTCACTTCCTTCACACATTCACTACCCACAAATTCATACAAAAACTCTCTCAATTTCTCCCCTCAAAACTCTCTCAAAATATTTCTACAACAACTTCTATCAACAAACCAAAACCCATAACCACATATGTCACGCCCTAAAGTGTGCACTACACGTGACAGTCCGCCACACTCAACATTTAATCTCAAGTGAGACAAGTTAGTCTTCCCATGAGTTTAAACATCGAGTGTAAGACTCGCTCTCAATGCTTATAGACCATGCTTTGCTTCGTAGTAGCTTAAGGAGACATACACAGCAGCAAGAATGTAAATTATAACCGTCTTACAGATAATTATTCTATTACATGATTTAGGGGGCATACCCCCGATAACATCAACGACCATATCTCAAGCCCACAATTTCCTTGCATTAACCCTTGGATACCAGTTCGGAAAATAGGATTAGAGCCCATTTCTAATCTTTAGGCCCCGGCCTCATCAAAAGCTCCTTAGTATCTAAGAGCCATACCTGGTGTCCACGGGTCCTTGGAGAAAGCCAAAGGTACTCATACTACAACAGGAAACTATAGGGGTATAAGCTACACTAGCTTAGTGAGTGGAACTTCCGAATTACAATTAACACAACACGTTCAACCAAGTAATTAAGCAACCAAGTAAAATGCATCAACAAGTGAGTTTAGCAAACATATGACCAGCCGGAAATCATATGTGGATGGACTTGCGCCCTCCATCGGGTTAGCAGATTTACGAATCCTGCGGTACGACGCGTTTAAGCTCACGGTCAACTGACAAATTTCGTTTTATGGATCACGATTAACCAACAAGTATTCGTTTTATGGATCACGATTAACCAACAAGTATTCGTTTTATGGATCACGATTAACCAACAAGTATTCGTTTTATGGATCACGAAAAACCAACAGTATTCGTTTTATGGGTCACGAAAAACCAACCAATGCTAATGCTCCATCCCTATCGTGTTATGAATGAATCCAATTACAATTGAGTCAAATATTCATTAATTCAATTCTTTTAGGTGGCCAACAATTATTCGCAGACATTCAGTACCAAATACTGGATAGTCAATCAATAGCTTAACACCCGGTCCGATAATTCTTAAGGTTCATTTCACACTTCAACATCAGACAATTCATAATTCCCAAATAACCCCATCATACATATTCATTCCTTTTTATCTTCACCTAGCAACTAGTGCGACTATCATTACAATCACAAGCAATAATTGAAATCGGAAGAGGAACTCACTCGGCCATGGTACGGGTCTCTTAGTGACGATGGTCGGGTGATACGGTATTGTGTACTCGGGTTCACCTACCAAATAAAGATAGCCTAATGAGAATCTCATCACTAAACTAATTCAAACTATGTATCTATACTTCACAAAATCGGAATTCTCGCTATTTGCGGAAGTTCCAACTTAAAACGGCCATAACTCGGTCATTTTAACTCGGAATTTCGCAAATTTTATATCGATCTCTATCTACTTCGAAAGATCTATCTATTTCTAGTATTATTTTCAAGTTTTGAAAATAGTAGGGCCACGGAACAGTGGGATCAGATCTGTTCCACAAGTGTTCCAATCTCAAAAATTTGTTTTGCTTTTGATAAGAAGTGTTCCTAGATGATGATTCATGCATGAATGATATGGGAATGAATTACTAATATGAATGCCATGTGATGAACTTAATATATGCATGGTCATAATAACTTTTGTGATAATAAACTCATATGAACTCCTAAGTGTTGAGAAATTCCCATAAAGATTATTTCTAAGAAGCTATTTTTCCACATTATACTCCTTAGGGTTTCCTTGACTTTTAATCTTGTAATCCACTTATTATTTAACTAAAAATAAGTTCTCAAGGTCTATATTAATCATGGCCTCCATTCATGCATAAAAATTCCCATTTTTCATTTGGTAAACATGTCTTTGAACTAGCTTTTTGTAAAAATCCGAATTTTCTAAATTTCATTTTCTTGCATTTTTCTTAAGGGAAAACTTGTTTAATGCATTAAAAATTGAAGCTCCAATATGTATATTATCTAAGGACTTCATTTAGCTTATAACATCCAATTTAGACTTAAATACCAAGTGTTCTTGTAGGCATGAACCTAAGTTACGAATTTTAACCATTGATCAACATTCCAACATTTCTCATTCTAACTCCACTACTTGTTTTACATTCCTATCATGCCTAAACTCATCTAAACTTATAAAAATCATTCCTTCAATATACCTATTACACATACCCTTCATTTTTCTTATGAAACATGAGTTTAAAAATGATTTTGGTGGCTTTCAAACTAGGGTTTCCATTTCATCCGAATTTCCAACATCTCATATTTAACAAAACCTTTCTTTTTCCAATATTCTTGCTTCCCATGTGTGAAGATCTATTATCTAACTTCTCTATACATGAACAAGACTACATTTTTATGATCATCAAGCATAGAAAACAAAAATAACTCTATGATCATGCATGTAAATGGCAATGTGGGTATCTAAACTTTAGATCTACTAAGTATGATGTATAAATCATGGATCTCATGGCATGAACAACAATGTGTGTGCAAGATCTCTACTTTATATGCATGAACAAGTGGTTATTCCAACAAAACTCATTCAAAGGCTAGATCCACTTCTTGAGATGGCTTGAGATTCTTGTAGTAGTGTTTTCATGTCCCTTGCTCATGCTCATTGGGATTTAGATGAGAAAACACACAAGAATAATCTTGCCATAACAAGATTTAGGATGAACAAAGCTTAGATCAACCTACCAATGGAGGATCAAAGGAGAAATGAAGAAGACTTGTGTTGAAATTGAAAGGGACGAGGGAGGGGAAGGTCTCGGCCACTAGAGGGAAAAGAAGAGTGTTTTTTACTCTTTACAAATTTTAAAACAAGAAGAAATGAGGAGAGAAGAGAATAATATGTATATATATGAAGGCATTAGGGTTTTGGTTGAATAAAGGTAACAAAAATAAAACGAATGAGAGGGGAAATATGGGGGAGGGGCACCGGCCATGGGGGGGGGGGGGGGGGGGGGGGGGGGGGGGGGGGAGTTGTGTGTGTGTGTGTTGAATTTTGAAAATTGTATTTTGTGTAATAAAATGTAATATTTGTGTTAATTAATTAGGAAACAAAATTTCTTGGAAAAGAAAATTGTAATGAGTAGTTGTAAGGATGTAAGAATAGGGTATGGGTAGTGTGTAGTATAGGTTGTACTTGTGAATAGTAGACAAGACATCTACTTTACCGGTTGTAACGAAAACACGGGAAAAAGCTATAACTGTAATTTTTATAGCTCGGAAAATTAAAATTGATATTTTTGGAATCCTTATAAAATTACGGTTCTAATGAATATTCCGGAACATTTTTCTGAATCCGTGGTCCGGGCATGCTTTTCTGTAATTGAGCTCGGGAAGGCTGAATTGAAAAATTCCGAATTTAAAACTTTCAAAGGTTTAGAATATGCTTTAGAACAATAATTTCATGTTCATTTACTTTATAAAATTCTTTTATTATGAAATCGAAGGAAAGCCGGATCTAGGGTTTCTAGGCTCCTCTCACTAAGCTGGAATCGGACCGATATAGGGTTTCGTTCTCCGGTTTCCAAAGTTCGTCCGATTACTATACGATCACTAGGAGAACTAGGGTATACCTTATAAGATAATAATAATAATAATAATAATAATAATATAATAATAATAATAATAACACCTTTAGGTGACTAAAATATTAAATCGTACTGGAAGGTTCACTAATTACCGGTAGTAACGAATACGAACAGATTTGTAAAATTAGATAATTCTAGCTATGTGAAAATTTGTAAAACTAATAATTTAGAGATCCTTTAGAAAATAAGTCTAACGGCATTAAAACATATTCTTAACATTTCGAATCCCAGAGCGCGTTTTTCGAAACTAGCACCTGATCTGATTGGAATAGGTCGGAATTTCATTGATCTCATCTTTACAGAGTATCCAGACTTAACACGAACCGATTACACCTTTTTCCTCTTGTTCCACTCCTGGGTTTAGGAATACGCGATTGTCGGGTCTAGGTATGGAGTTTCTCGGGAGATTCAAGGACTTAGGTTTCCGGGTTGACCTTCCGGTTCGCCCCATTGCCGAAATAAAACTAATATTTTATACTTACATGACTTATTTGATTGGTGAGATTTATTTTAAGGGCGATTTCATAAGAACTTAGTATCTCACAATGTTCTCGGAATTCTTTGGATTGGGTTTTATTCCCGAAGGTTAATCATTATCTACTTCTTAACAATTTGCTTTAGGGCTCCTTTTACCGAATTTGTAAGTTATAGCTAATTAGAAAATTTATCGTACGTAGGGGTTTTAGAATGGAAGTATATTGGGTTGCTATTTGTTTATGAGGTTTCTTGTTCTTCTCACAACCAGAATTTCTGGATTCTTTCGGATTTGGGACTGTCGAAGTTCGATTTTAACTCGGAGTGACTTTCAGGGTTTTGTTTCCTAAGTTCATCTTTAGAATTATTTGTTGAAATTTTCCAGGGCTTACATCCTCCCCACCTTAGAGAAAGTTTTGTCCGCAAAACTTGTTACGTATGTATTGTTCAATGAGGAGGGTTGGTAATTTAGAGTCACGTTTCTAGCACCAGTTTATGCTTCGGTTCATGCCATTTCTAGGTTTTGTATGTTAGACATTCTTTGAATTATAGCACATACAAGTTAATAAGAATTGACTTAGCGATTCCAACCTTCACTCACACGACTCTTTTGAAAACGACACAGACTCGACTCCTGACCATAGACAACTTGACTTGACCCACTTTGGATGACTCATGACAACACGACCTTACGTGACACGACTACTCTGACCCATGAAGGTTGTGGATTCGCTTTTCCCATTCTTACGTAACTGTATATACAATATCATACTTTGAAATTCATGTTCCTCTGACTGATCGGGGTTACCATGTCTTACATTCTTTATAATCTTAATTATCTTTGATGGATGTGAGATCAAGGGTTCGCATTCCTTTATTGAAAAGTTTTCTTACGAAGATTTTATGTTCATTGCAATTTCAAGTTTTTTTTTTTCGTTATAGGTTTTTGATCTTTCGGGGTTCTCCATGTGTAAGAGATCACATGAGGGATGTGATGGAGTTCATTAAGGCAGTTGAGTTTTGTTCTTGTTTCCATTCTTGGCTTCTTTTAGCTCTTAATGTCTTTGTTTCACCTATATTCTTTTTTTTGTCCAGCCATTTAGTCCGAGGGTATTCCCCATCAATCTACTTCCTGAGCCCTAGCGGCAGGAAAGAATGGGTGGTTTCCTAAGGGTATTGCACGAATCCGATGTCGAGTCGCATCCTCGATCTCCGCTCCCTTTTTACAGCAAGGGACTTCGGTATCTCATTATTAGCCTTTCCCCCTACATTACTCGGGTGTAGGGGTTATTTCCCTTCTTATCATACTCCTTCCTCATCTTCCTTTGATAGACTCCACGAAGCAGCATGCGAGTTATCCCGTACAGGGTATGTTTTAGCCGAATGTTCCATTTGTAGAGAAAAGTATACTATAGTCACCTTTTGGGATCACTTCTCAACCTTGCAACGGGGGTCCCCCATAAAGATAACACTTGAATCGAAGTCATGAACACTGCGTAGGGTAATGCTTTCCCTTGCATTGCCAACCTTGCATCTTATCCAATATTATATCTTTTCCCTTGTTTGGGGTCATCATTCCGGTGAAGCGTTTGGACTTCTCGTCTCCGGTCATTGCAACATAAACTCCAATTCCTTATGATTCCTTTCTCGCTTTCCCCCTTCGAATATTTCTTATTACCCGTACCTTCTCTTGCAATCCTTGATAATCCCTGATATCTAACTCCTCCTATCGAGTCCGAAGGTCCCCTTTCGATCATTCAGGAGCAGTCGTCCCCACAACTTATCTTTCATCATTGGTACCTACCACCGCCCATCGTTCCTATGACGTCACTGCCATCTATTACATGTTTGGCATATTTTCCTTCTTGAATTCCCTTTTTTGCTCTTGTATTATCTTATTAGGGTGCCGAGCTTCCTCAATTCTTACTAAGGGAGGTTTCATTATTCAATCCGCCATTTCTAACTGAGCGTCTCTTCTTATATGTTTGATACTTATCTCTTCATCTTTTCCCACTAATTTCGTTAGATTTGTAGGTGAGACTTTCGCTTTTCTTGTGAGTCTTACAACTGATAGCACCAACCATCGTATTTACTTTCCTTGAGTGAGATTACTTTTCCTAGGTCGAAATCTTTGGTTATTCTAAACCATTATCCTATCACGTGCCCACTCCTTGTGCACAAGTACTTGATGCCCTTGTAATCAACATAGATCTCTAGCTCCTGCCCATAGAGGTAGCACTCCACGCCTCTAGGGTGATTGCCACCGTGGGTAAACCCAATTCAGGTACAAGGTAGTTCTGGTCAGTTGGCTTAAACCATCTCGAAGTGTGGGAGATCACCTTTCTCCTTGTACGAGTGCACATTCGAGACCAATTCTAATACACCGTCCTGCACTATGCATGGTTTCTTGGGAGTTGGGTAACATCAATACCGGAGCAAAAATAAGTCCCTATTTGATTCCTCGAAGGCCTTGATCCCCCTTTTCTGTTCCTATAAATTCTCCATTTATTCTGGATCCAGGGCTCGGAACTCTTAACAACTTCCTATAGTCTGTCGATCTTGGAGAAATCCTAACGTCCTTTTTGGGTTGGGCGGTTTCTCCAATCCTTGTACCTTTATCTTTTTAGAGTTCCTAGACACATCCCTTCAATACCCTGCGGTCCATAGTGAAGTTCTACTCAGTCGGAATTCGCACGGGGATATTTTGGGTATAACTTGCACTTTCTTAAAGTTTGAAATGTTGCTCATAAGTACCTTCATGCCACTTCTGCGCCTATGAGCAGATAAGGCTCTTATCCATACAGTCTCACGTAATTCCTCTAGTAAGGGCCTATATGCCCGGTTCATCCAGCATATGATCATAGCGGGGACCATTGTCATTTTAATATCGTCAATCAAAAATCATACTGTCCTTGTATAATTTGAGATGTGATTTCATGTAAGTTCCTTGGCTCAGTGTTTTAACTGAGGGTATCTGGGTCGGGGTCAGTCTTAAAAATGCACTTATCCCATAGTTAGTCTAGTAGGTTGTCGACCTTAGGGAGCGGATACCTATTCTCAATTGTGACTCCATTAGATCCCGGAAATCGACATATATCCTTATCTAGATCACTTAGAAGGACTTGTCTCATCGGTTTCCTACCAAGCTTGTACCGGTCACGGGCAGGCGTAATTGCTCGGATGGGCTTAAATATTCATGTCAACTACCCTAAGGTCACTTTGATTTTATTTTGTTTTATTTTAGTTTATTTAATAGATATTTACATTTATTATTATTATTTCATTATGGTATTATTATTAATATTATTGTTATTTTAATTATTTATTAGTATTATTATTATTATTGGGTTCGTTTGCTGTGATTTTTATTCTTGTTTTTTTATTATATATATATTTTTTACTGTGATTGTATTCCCTTTAAGTGACTCAGTCAAATATCTTTTGATAATATTATTTATCTTCAACTGATTTCGGTGTTGCCGGAAGTTATTGTACAAGCGAGTAACCGTAAAGGAAGATATAATTTCAAGAATCGTGAACAAGGAGCTCTTAACTTCATATATCATAATATAGCTTTTCCTTAAAACATAGCTAGGGTACAAGGGCCCCTACATGGGAAACGATATTAGGTCATACTAAGGCAAACATCATGACAAGCAACAACATAGGTAACGCCCAAACATCGACATACTATGACCTATTTTCAAGGTCACGGCTACAAAATTCAGCTTGGACTTATGGGTCATCATGGGTCTCGCCTTCTTCTCTAGGCGATCAATTCCACTCCTTGCACGCTAGTCCTACCTTCTCCACCTCAATCTCTTCAGGATGGATAACTTCCACACCTTTTGTCTCATCTACTCTTCTTCGTGGGGTTGGTGGTCAATTCCACTTAGTGGGGGTGGGTGAGCCATGTTGGTGGGGGGAGGTATCACTTTCCCATACACTCCCCACCAAAAGAAGTGACTTTGAGCATCCGCCTGAAGCCAGTCAGTGTGATCTCCAATAGGTCATGAGCATACATAAACAGGTATCCAATTGGGTTCCAAGTTTGGAAATCAGGATAAGTCGGTCCCCCTTCGTTTCTCAACACAAAGGTAGCTTCCTGCAACATGGGTTCTCCTAACTTATGAACGGCGATCCTCTCCACTGCATAGATTACTTCCAGCTCCGACTAACATTTCTTCCTTGTAGGGAAATACTCAACATTGGTCGCCACCCTATACACTTCAGTGTCCATTAACCCTCTTTTCCACAAATCGAACATCTCTCGGATCGACCTCGGATGACCAACCAAAGCAAAGTCTTCGCATAAGACTCTAATTCTCAGACGGTACTCAACCAAGGTTTCCTCAGGTTGCTTACGCACTTGCCTTGCCGCTCGATGGGCTTCACCAAGGGTAAGCTATTCACAAGAGAGAAGGAATTAGATCTATAAAACCAATTCTACCCACGTTACTCCCTTCTAGGCTTTATTTTATTCTTATCCTACCTAATTCTTCTTAAATCTATTGGTTAAAGTCATGATTGTCGATTCTTAACCATGCTCTGATACCAACTTAAATTGTGACGCCCCAAAGTGTGCCCTACACGTGATAGTCCGCCACACTCAATATTTAATCTCAAGTGAGACAAGTTAGTCTTCCCATAAGTTTAAACATCGCGTGTAAGACTCGCTCTCAACGCTTATAGACCATGCTTTGCTTCATAGTAGCTTAAGGAGACATACACAGCAGCAAGAATGTAAATTATAACCGTCTTACAGATAATTATTCTATTACATGATTTAGGGGGCATACCCCCGATAACATCAACGACCACATCTCAAGCCCACAATTTCCTTGCATTAACCCTTGGATACCAGTTCGAAAAATAGGATTAGAGCCCATTTCTAATCTTTAGGCCCCGGCCTCATCAAAAGCTCCTTAGTATCTAAGAGCCATACCTGGTGTCCACGGGTCCTCGGAGAAAGTCAAAGGTACTCATACTGCAACAGGAAACTATAGGGGTATAAGCAACACTAGCTTAGTGAGTGGAACTTCCGAATTACAATTAACACAACACGTTCAACCAAGTAATTAAGCAACCAAGTGAAATGCATCAACAAGTGAGTTTAGCAAACATATGACCAGCCGGAAATCATATGTGGATGGACTTGCCCTCCATCCCGGGTTAGCAGATTTACGAATCCTGCGGTACGACGCCGTTTAAGCTCACGGTAACTGACAATATTTCGTTTTATGGATCACGATTAACCAACAAGTATTCGTTTTATGGATCACGAAAAACCAACCAGTATTCGTTTTATGGGTCACGAAAAACCAACCAATGCTAATTCTCTATCCCCATCGTGTTATGAATGAATCCAATTACAATTGAGTCAAATATTCATTAATTCAATTCTTTTAGGTGGCCAACAATTATTCGCAGACATTCAGTACCAAATACTGGATAGTCAA
The DNA here is from genome assembly GCA_024138025.1 of Combretum micranthum. Taxonomy (NCBI): domain Eukaryota; kingdom Viridiplantae; phylum Streptophyta; class Magnoliopsida; order Myrtales; family Combretaceae; genus Combretum; species Combretum micranthum. Next base: position 57,107 of record JAMXBD010002273.1, on the reverse strand, counting down.
TCAATAGCTTAACACCCGGTCCGATAATTCTTAAGGTTCATTTCACACTTCAACATCAGACAATTCATAATTCCCAAATAACCCCATCATACATATTCATTCCTTTTTATCTTCACCTAACAACTAGTGCGACTATCATTACAATCACAAGCAATAATTGAAATCGGAAGAGGAACTCACTCGGCCATGGTACGCCGGTCTCTTAGTGACGATGGTCGGGTGATACGGTATTGTCGTACTCGGGTTCACCTACCAAAAAAAGATAGCCTAATGAGAATCTCATCACTAAACTAATTCAAACTATGTATCTATACTTCACAAAATCGGAATTCTCGCTATTTGCGGAAGTTCCAACTTAAAACGGCCATAACTCGGTCATTTTAACTCGGAATTTCGCAAATTTTATATCGATCTCTATCTACTTCGAAATATCTATCTATTTCTAGTATTATTTTCTAGTTTTGAAAATATTAGGGCCACGGAACAGTGGGATCAGATCTTTTCCGCAAGTGTTCCAATCTCAAAAATTTGTTTTGCTTTTGATAAGAAGTGTTCCTAGATGATGATTCGTGCATGAATGATATGGGAATGAATTACTAATATGAATGCCATGTGATGAACTTAATATATGCATGGTCATAATAACTTTTGTGATAATAAACTCATATGAACTCCTAAGTGTTGAGAAATTCCCATAGAGATTATTTCTAAGAAGCTATTTTTCCACATTATACTCCTTAGGGTTTCCTTGACTTTTAATCTTGTAATCCACTAATTATTTAACTAAAAATAAGTTCTCAAGGTCTACATTAATCATGGCCTCCATTCATGCATAAAAATTCCCATTTTTCATTTGGTAAACATATCTTTGAACTAGCTTTTTGTAAAAATCCGAATTTTCTAAATTTCATTTTCTTGCATTTTTCTTAAGGGAAAACTTGTTTAATGCATTAAAAATTGAAGCTCCGATATGTATATTATCTAAGGACTTCATTTAGCTTATAATAAATCCAATTTAGACTTAAATACCAAGTGTTCTTGTAGGCATGAACCTAAGTTACGAATTTTAACCATTGATCAACATTCCAACATTTCTCATTCTAACTCCACTACTTGTTTTACATTCCTATCATGCCTAAACTCATCTAAACTTATAAAAATCATTCCTTCAATATACCTATTACACATACCCTTCATTTTTCTTATGAAACAAGAGTTTAAAAATGATTTTGGTAGCTTTCAAACTAGGGTTTCCATTTCATCCGAATTTCCAACATCTCATATTTAACAAAACCTTTCTTTTTCCAATATTCATGCTTCCCATGTGTGAAGATCTATTTATCTAACTTCTCTATACATGAACAAGACTACATTTTTATGATCATCAAGCATAGAAAACAAAAATAACTCTATGATCATGCATGTAAATGGCAATGTGGGTATCTAAACTTTAGATCTACTAAGTATGATGTATAAATCATGGATCTCATGGCATGAACAAAAATGTGTGTGCAAGATCTCTACTTTATATGCATGAACAAGTGGTTATTCCAACAAAACTCATTCAAAGGCTAGATCCACTTCTTGAGATGGCTTGAGATTCTTGTAGTAGTGTTTTCATGTCCCTTGCTCATGCTCATTGGGATTTAGATGAGAAAACACACAAGAATAATCTTGCCATAACAAGATTTAGGATGAACAAAGCTTAGGGTCAACCTACCAATGGAGGATCAAAGGAGAAATGAAGAAGACTTGTGTTGAAATTGAAAGGGAAGAGGGAGGGGGAAGCTCTCGGCCACTAGAGGGGAAAAGAGAGTGTTTTTACTCTTTACAAATTTTAAAACAAGAAGAAATGAGGAGAGAAGAGAATAATATGTATATATGAAGGCATTAGGGTTTTGGTTGAATAAAGGTAACAAAAATAAAACAAATGAGAGGGGAAATATGGGGGAGGGGCGCCGGCCATTTGGGGGGGGGGGGGGGGGGGGGGGGGGGTGGTGCGGCGGGGGGGGAGTTGTGTGTGTGTGTGTTGAATTTTGAAAATTGTATTTTGTGTAATAAAATGTAATATTTGTGTTAATTAATTAGGAAACAAAATTTCTTGGAAAAGAAAATTGTAATGAGTAGTTGTAAGGATGTAAGAATAGGGTATGGGTAGTGTGTAGTATAGGTTGTACTTGTGAATAGTAGACAAGACATCTACTTTACGGTTGTAACGAAAACACGGGAAAAAGCTATAACTATAATTTTTATAGCTCGGAAAATTATGAAATTGATATTTGGAATCCTTATAAAATTACGGTTCTAATGAATATTCCAAAACATTTTTCTGAATCCGTGGTCCGGGGCACGCTTTTCTGTACTTGAGCTCGGGAAGGCTCGGAATTGAAAATTCCCGGATTTAGAACTTTCAAAGGTTTAGAATATGCTTTAGAACAATAATTCATGTTCATTTACTTTATAAAACTTCTTTTATTATGAATCGAAGGAAAGCCGGATCTAGGGTTTCTAGGCTCCTCTCACTAAGCTGGAATCGGACCGATATAGGGTTTCGTTCTCCGGTTCCAAAGTTCATCCAATTACTATACGATCACTAGGAGAACTAGGGTATACCTTAAAGAATAATAATAATAATAATATATAATAATAATAATAATAATAATAATAATAATAATAATAATAATAATAATAATAACAATTTAGGTGACTAAGAATATTAAGTCGTACTGGAAGGTTCACTAATTACCAGTAGTAACGAATTACGAACAGATTTGTAAAATTAGGTAATTCTAGCTAGGTGAAAATTTGTAAAACTAATAATTTAGAGATCCTTTAGAAATATGAGTCTAACGGTATTAAAACATATTCTTAACATTTCGAATCCCAGAGCGCGTTTTTCAAAACTAGCACCTGATCTGATTGGAATAGGTCAGAATTTCATTGATCTCATCTTTACAGAGTATCCCAGACTTAACACTAACCGATTACACCTTTTTCCTCTTGTTCCACTCCTGGGTTTAGGAATACGCGATTGTCGGGTCTAGGTATGGAGTTTCTCGGGAGATTCAAGGACTTAGGTTTCCGGGTTGACCTTCCGGTTCGCCCCATTGCCGAAATAAAACTAATATTTTATACTTACATGACTTATTTGATTGGTGAGATTTATTTTAAGGGCGATTTCATAAGAACTTAGTATCTCACAATGTTCTCGGAATTCTTTGGATTGGGTTTTATTCCCGAAGGTTAATCATTATCTACTTCTTAACAATTTGCTTTAAGGCTCCATTTTACCCGAATTTGTAAGTTATAGCTAATTAGAAAATTTATCATACGTAGGGGTTTTAGAATGGAAATATATTGGGTTGCTATTTGTTTATGAGGTTTCTTGTTCTTCTCACAACCCAGAATTTCTGGATTCTTTCGGAATTTGGGACTCGTCGAAGTTCGATTTTAACTCGGAGTGATTTTCAGGGTTTTGTTTCCTAAGTTCATCTTTAGAATTATTTGTTGAAATTTTCCGGGCTTACAACATAAGCATACCAAAGTCTCCTTTAGGTAACCACTTTATATTATTTTCTTCTTCTTCATGTCATGTAACTTTACATGTCCATAGTGTGAGTTTCCAAAGACTACAAGTTATGGAAACTACATTATGTTCATGTATTGTTCTTGTTCATGCCAATCCATTTATGTTTATGTTGTTTTATTATTGTTAATATATTATTATCTATATATATATACATATTCTTTAGAGCATATAAGCTCACTTGCAATTTATTTATTTATTACTTGTTGAATTAAGACTAGCCTCTAGTCTTGGACTTGTCCTCATCAAGTCAAAACAAGTTTTTTTTTTCTTTCTTTCTTACATTTTATTTTATTTTGGGACTAGTCTACTTCTTAGTCCCGGGAGCCTTGAAAAAGCTAAGACTCCAATACTTGACTTTATTATTTATGTTTTATGTTATTTTGTTTATTATTATTCTAATCATGTTCATTTAGATTGTTGTCCAAAAATTTTAATTTCTAAAAATAATTAAACAAAAGAAGAATTTTGTTACTTAGAGATAAGTTTATAAGATAACAAAAATAAACTCATTCCTTTTCAAGTTACAAAAAGAACTCACTATAATTTTAGAAACTACTTTTACTTTAAAAAGCTACTTAAACCTTTATTATTCCACTTTTTTTTTCAAAAGAAAATATTTGTCGATACAAAAATGGTTCTTTTTATAAAAGATAAACAAAATGAATGGCTAAGGAATTTTCAAGTAAAGACCTTTGCAAACAAATAGGCAAAGAAAATCTATGGTTTGAAAACAAAAATAAAGTTATTTCTTTTCAAGTTACAAGAAGAAACCACTAAAATTTTAGAAACTACTTTACTATAAAAAGATTTCTTAAGTCACATATTGATCTACTTTGTTTTTATCAAAGAAAATAAATTTCTATGCATGGATGATTTTTTTTTTGGAAAACATAAGACATAAGGAAAGAATTAGAAATTTTCAAATAAAGATATTTGTAAACAAATAGACAAAGGAAATTTGTACAAGAAAAATAAATAGGAAGAATAATGTGTTTTCTAAAATAGTAGAAACTTAGAAAATAGAAAATTTTATTTTCAAAAAGCTACTTAGGAAAAATAATAAAACCAACATAAAGCCTTTTTAGAAAACAAAAGGAAACAAGGTATTCATTTCAAGAAATCTACAAAAACAAATTTTTGAAAACAATATTCTTCCAACATTGTTTTACTCAAGAAAAATAATTGGACAACAAAACACTTGAGCATGCTTAAATATGAGCTATATAGTTATAAAAAGAGAATTTTTCAACTATATAGATAACTAAGTATTTATCAAACAAATTTTGATTTCTTGAACCAAAGTTTTTTTTACTTGGAAAATCCGTGGTGAATTTTGTCGCCACTGTTTCGGAGCCTATATGGATTTGTTTGTTGAAAATTTTTAGAAATGGGTAGATCTTTTCGAGTAGGTAGAAATCGGTATTATATGCGCGATTCCGAGTTAAAATGACCAAGTTATGGCCATTTTAAGTTGGAACATTCCTTTATACGAACTTTAACGTTCTTTTGACATTGTTTTGTCAAATCTCAAGAAAATCATCAAGAAATACTTATTATGGGTATTTTCTTTGGCTAGGTGACTCCGAGGAAGGATTCCTTTACCCCGAGGATTATTACGATTAAGTGGAGTGTGTGAACGACTCATCCACCTAGAGAAATAGTCGACATGACATCGTGAGTTTATTTCCACTAAATGCTATACTTGTTGTGCTTGTAAATTAGTTGCATTAGAGTTAGGAAAAGATAAATCAATATGTATGTAAAATAATTCTTTGAAAGAATTTTAAGAATATCTGAGCCAATTGTCTTAAATGTCTGTTTTAGTATAGCATTTGATTTGTGTGAAATTCCTTGATTGCCTTAAATTCCAAAAATAATTATGCTATGACCTTATAAGTAAATGAATTCATGCATACCACGAAGTGAGTCACATTGCATTTTGGGTTATTATCCTTGGGTGAGAAGGATAGTAAGCTCATGTCGAAAGCAACACTTGGCGGGAGATCCGAAAGCGATTGCTTGGCGGCTTAAGGAAAATGCTTGGCGGAAGATCCGAAAGCAAGGTCAATCAAGTAGATTCGAAATGCTTGGTGATGAGTGCTCGCGAGCATGAAAACTTTTTAACTAAAACTACTTGAATTGAGGTTATGTATCACCAAACACCGAATGGAGGGTGCAAATCCAATCAACATATAGTTCCCGGAAAACTATATGCTTGTTTTGCCCACGTGCTTGCTGCATTATATTTGTTTGTTTAATAAATTTGTTTGAAATCTTGTTACAAGAAGTTATTTATAGAAATAGTTCTCACTAAGCCTATTAGCTTATACCCTGATAGATATCTTTTGCAGTTTCCCTACCTATGGTTAAGGCCACGTGGACCCTGTAGGCAGGTAATTTCTTTTTGGGTAATAGAAATTTAGATAAAGTGTAGTATTAGTAATGATGTACAAATATTCATGTAATAGATTAGAGATTGGAGGAAAATGTCCCTAAGTTTGTAAAACCCTTGATATGATGAATGATTATTATGAATCCTTCTTTCTTAAATGTGTTATTCATATCTTCTTAAACTTCATAATTCCATATGTGGTCCTCTAAAGTTGTGAAGGTACGCCTTACACTTAATAAAAGCTTTAATATTGTCATACTTAAGCTTTAATATTGAGTGTAGCGGACTGCCACGTTTAGGGTACCCTTTGGGGCGTGACAATATACCTGCGCAAAATTATGGGGGCATGAGCTCAACCACAACTCAGTGAATAACAAAGACCAAACCACGTGTCAAACAAATGCCAAACATGATTAATTAACAAACATGTAATGTAAAACTCAATTGTACTCATCAAACAAATGCCAAACATGATTGATTAACAAACATATGCAATGTAAACTCAATCATATGATATACATGATTTGGATGACTGGAATCTAAACCAATGGAGATTTACACACTCTCATGGGGGTCAAAGGACTAGCCCAAGTCATTCATGCCCAGGAGAACTGAGAACTAAGGAAGGGGGTGCTTTCTCACTTTAGAGCACTCAGCTCATGGCTTTCTCAGCCCATTGCATTTAGCATTCATACTTTTCAAACTCATAGTTTTTAACTATTTCATTTTGAAACTCATTTACACTAAAATATAACCTCAAACTTGAGGATTTCTTTTGTAATTCACTTTATTCCAAAATAACCTCTAACTTCTTCTTAAAAGAGCTATGGAGGGAGGATTTCATTTCAAAACTCATTTACATTAAAACAGAAATCTCATTTTATATATACATATATATACTGCCAATATAACCTCTGCTTCACTTAAGAACCTCAGAAACCCATAAGTATTAATCCCTAAAGCTGACGCCAATACAGGCAACGTCCTTTGATGTCTACTTAGTTCTTGTGAAACCAACAACCCTATAACAACCTCAACCAAATTCACTGGACTTTCACAAAGCACTACTATGGAATTGGAATATTAATACATGACGTGAATACCATGCTAATGCAGGTATGTTGTGATGCAATGCATGTTCATTTAATTAAATGGTCAAATAGCATTAAGTCCTTATTAGGTGACCAATCAATTAAGAAATGCTAATCAATAATCCAATCAAATTAAGCAGTATGTTATCACTTTCACTATTATGTTTTATCAAACAATACAATCATTAAACAACACACAATTACCTAATCCCCACACATAGCCATTTATGATTTATCTTTAATTTAGGCGCAACTATATTACAAGCACAAGCAAGGCGATATTGTAAACCCCGGTTTTTCAAGTAGCTAAGATAACCCTAGAACCGGAAACCAAAACCCTAAATCGGAATAGCTCAAGCCTGGAGTGAGAACTAGGAACCCTAATTCCGGCTTTTCCTCGGTTTCCAATTAATAAACTTTTCTAAGAAAATTTAATTTTGATTATAGTTCTTGAATACATTTCAAACTAAGAAAATATCTGATTTTGAGAAAATTTCAATTCCGGGTCATCCCGAGACTCATTATAGAAAAACGTGCCCCGGAACTAGAATTTCAAAAATATTCTTATGAGTACTCATTAGAACCGAAATAAAATAAGGATTTCAAAAATATATTTTTCATAATTTTCCGGTTTATGAAAAATACAGTTATAGCCTTTTTATTCGTATTTCATTACTACCGGAAATTAAATTGTCTTGTCAACTATTCATTACTATTCATAAAGTACACCTACACTACCTATTAGCCACCCTACAAGCCTAAGCCTTACAAATCACTCACATCAAACCCATTCTTCCATAACTTTTGTCACTTCATCTCTTACAATTCATGACATATGATGCATGGATCAAATCAAGCCAAATCAAAGTGAAACAAACAAGTTTTCTCCCCCCTTTTTCTCTTCAAAACCGGCGCATATGGCCCCCCCCATCCATGCCCATTTGATTTTTTTTCAATTCTTTTCCCATTCTTTTAACCTAATTCAACTTCTTATATAAACTAACTTTTCTCTCTCTCTCCTCATTCTTTCATTCTCCACTTTCCAAAAGTTGCAAAGTGTGAAAAAAGCTCCTCAATCCTCTCTTTCTCCCCCTTTGGCCGAAACTTGAAGCCCCCACACACACACTCTCAACTTCTCATTTTTCTCTTCTATCTTCCATCCATTTCAAGTAAGTTATACTCCACTACTTCCAACTCATAAAACCTTGTTATGGCTAGGTGATTTTTGGTTATCTCAACTCTATGTTCCCATGATCTTGTAGTAGGAACAATGAGATAACAACACAAAAATCCCAAACCATTTCATGGTAGATCCATCTTTTAAAGGAGTTTCCTTATCAAAAGCTTTAACTTTATCCATCAAAAAGTCTTTTAAACAAAGGATCTTTTATAAAAGTATGGTTTTTATGTTTTTAAAAAATCATTTAAGCTTTTAATAAAGTAGATCCATCATCTTGTTACTCATGAGCATGTAGGCATTTATAGTTTCATTCTTATTTTGTTCATATGTGCATAAATAGTCTTTAACACTTTTGTCTTTAGTAAATGACTTTCTAGTGTATAGATCTACATATATATGGGTCCATGAAGTCAAAAAGGAAAGTACTTTACAAGAAAAAGACTTTTGAAAATTCGGATGACTTTGAAAACCAAGGTCAAAAACACTTTTAACAACTTCTAAACTTATATTTCTTTAGAGAAATAAAGCCTATAGGTAATAGATAATGATTAGTAGTTTTTCATGAGTCTAAAGGAGTTTTTACTAAAGAAAATGTTGAAAACAAGAGATGAAGTCCATAGGAGTTTTGAGTTAAAAGTTATGAAAAACCAAATTCGTAATAATGGATGAAGGGTTAGAAAACACTATTTTTCCAACTTCAAAAATGATATTTCTTAAATAAATGAAGTCCTTAGGATATAGGTATAATAGATACTTAAAGTTTCAAGTATAAAATATATTTTTCCTAAAGGAATCAACTTGAAAATGGATTTGTGTAAATTCGGATTTTTGGAAACCCCATAGTAAAAGACCCACTTAAAAGTTTGTAAATGTAGATTTTATTAAAGAAATAAAGGCCTTAGGATATAACTAATATAGGGGTCAAATATTCTTTAAACAAAATAGAGTTTTCCTAAAGAAAATCCATACAAAATGTAGATGTGATCAAGTGTAGTAATTAACTTACGAAGCTTTGAGAGGAAATGGTTTCTAAGGAAAGTTTGTTTTAAAAATCGTTAAATCAAAAGTTGTAAGAACTAGGCTCATTAAGTCACATCATGCATTCATGATAGGAAAATCATTTCCATTGCATTTAGCATCATATTACTTAGGAATCTCAAATGCATTCATCAAAACCGCATTTTTGGAATCAAGGAACCCGCTGTACAGATCTGATCCCTCAATTCCGAGGCTTAGATATTTTCAAAACTTGATTTAAACTTCATATTTGGAAAGCTCTTCCGAAGTAGATAGGAATCGGTATATAATTTGCGAAATTCCGACTTAAAACGACCAAGTTATGGCCATTTTAAAACGGAACTTCGGAAATGACGCGAATTCCGATTTCACTAAGTTTCCTTAGAGTTTTAGTGTCCTAAGTTGATAGAATACTTATTAGGGTAATTTCTTATATGAATAGGTGAACCCGTGGACGGTGACGAGTTACCTCCGGATTATTACTACTAGAAGACCGGAGTACCGATGGCGGAGTGAGTTTTTCTTCCCAATTCATTTATTGTATGTGCTTGTAAAGTAGTGCACTAGAATGTAGGTCAATTGAATGGAATATGAATAATGGGGATTATTGGGAAATTATATGATTGTTGTTGATATGAGAAACAAATTAAGAATATCGAAACCGGGTGATAAACTTTGATTGTATAGTTAGCTATGATGGATTGTCTGATAAATTGATTGATCGCCTGAGTAAATTGGCTTAATCAACTACTTGAGTAAATGATAATTTGACATGTGCATATCACAAGGGGATGGAGCATGAGCATTTGTAGGTTAGTCGTGAACCATAAACGACATCGAATAATCGTAGGTTAGTCGTGAACCATAAACGACATCGAATAATCGTAGGTTAGTCGTGAACCATAAACGACATCGAATAATCGTAGGTTAGTCGTGATCCATAAACGACATCGATAATCGTAGGTTAGCCGTGAGCCATAAACGGGATATTGTCGTACCGCAGGATTCGTTAATCTGCTAACCCGGGATGGAGGGCGCAATTCCATCCACATATGATTTCCGGTTGGTCATATGTATGTTGAACTCATGTGTTTGATGCATACACTTGCTTGATTAATAACTTGGTTGAATTGTTGTGATATAAATGTTTTTGTGGGAGATTACACTCACTAAGCTAGTTAGCTTACATCCCTACAGACCATTCCTTTTGCAGCTTACGCATTTATGGCTTAGGCGAAGAGACCCGGCCGAACAGGTACAGAAGCTAGGAGTTTTCCCTAGAAGTTATAATTCTTTTTGTATTAGACTTCCATAGAAAACTTCTAAGACTTGGATGACTGTAATGGACCGCTAAATATTCTTTTGCGGGGGAATGCCCCTTAGAATTATGTAATATTTATTTATGTTCATGAATTATATCCTATTGCCCATGCATGCCAAATTAAGCTTTTATCTCCATTCGGACTTGTACTCTATTGTGTAAAGGTACGCCTTACATCTATATGAGACTTCCAAAAGACTAAGGTGGTAATTCGGGAATCTTATATGGCATGTGGCGGACTGTTACGTTTAGGGTACCCTATGGGCGTGACAGATATGGTCAATGTTACCCACCTGACATCCAAGCTAGGTCTTAACAATCCTCTAGGAAAAACCCATTCATCTTCCCCATCAACATTTAATCATAAACATCATCAGCATCAACTTATCATCATCCTTCATGTACGAAATCCAAATAGAAATAAAAGATTGGCTAGGGCTATTTCAAATAATATACTAAAAGCAAACATCCATTGAAGAAATTAAATCCATTTTAAGATCATATTTGATTAGATACTAAGTAAGAACCCTATCATGGCTATGAAGATCACTCTGCCAAGATACAGATAGTTTTCCATTGTCTGTCAAAATATTTCTTTTCTATTTATTTATAAATCTTTTATCACAAAAACATTATCAAAATGTTCATTTTCAAAAACACTCATTTCCTAAGCAAGCATACATTTGAAACAATATATTTCCTTCACTAAAAACGGTTTAATCTATCATATTACAATATATTATCTCTAAGTTATTTACAAATTTTAAGTCTATTAGCTTAACTTAGCCAAATTTATTAAACATAACCAATCTAATTCATTTTTAACTTATTCAAGTTCATCTAGTCAAGTTGAACTTAGGTTTATTAACTAAGTCCATTTTGTACTTAACTACATATATTTAACTAGTAAACATAAGTTTTCAATTTTGTTTGGAGATGTAGTAGCTAAAAACAAATAAAATTTAGGCCTGTATAATTTTATAATTTCTAAAAATGTAAATGATAAAAGTTGTAGATCTCTTTTAAGCTTTCCGTAGCCTCTTGAATCACCTAAATTCGAGTTCGAATGAAAATGTTATAGTCAATTTACAAAACAATGTTGTTGTAGGGAAATATACACGACCCGTGTACATATGTAGTGCATATTCATGTGCTAACAAATTTTGCCTACTCTGGAGTCACAAGTAGATATACACAACCCATGTAAGGGGTAGTGTATATATACATGACCTATGTAGGTGGTAGTATACAATTGAAACATTTCATTCCAAGCCTCTAATCAGTCACAGGTCCCCTTACATGACCCGTATAGCTCTTGTTTCAATTGCACGAAATTCTTTTCCTTCTTTTACATCCTTTTATCAATTTTTACACATTTAACATCAAACAAAGCATCATAAAACAACTTATAATCCATGTTCACACTTCTATATCATTCCATAACATCAAACACTTTCAAACCACTTTATTAAACCCTATATCCACTATTCATCATCTTTCTGACACACCCACCTCATATCAAACATTAAACCAACATATGCAAACATAAAGACAAATAAAACAAAGGAAAACACAAAATTCATCTCTTTATTTGCAACTCAACTTCTTGATTCTCTTTATCTCTACACTTCCCAAGCTTTTGAAGCTTTTATGTTCATGGATTCCATCTTTTATTTGGTTTCCCAACTTCATTTTCCTTTTTAATCTTATTGGATTGAGATGTTAAGATTGATTTTGAGAAAAGAAGAAGAGAGGAAGAGAAGGAAAAGAAAAGGAACCAGTGGAAAGAAGGGAAGGAAGAAGAAAATGAGCAGCCAAGAGGGGAGAGAGAGAGAGAATAATAGGATAAAAACAAAATAATTAAGGATATTTATGGGTAAATGGGTTTGGTTTAAACTTTTCAATGATTTTCTTAAGTACAAAAAATAATTGGAAGATAATTTCAAGATGTATAACATATAAATTATTAGCTTGAATTGGAAATTAAGTATAGAAATTTAATTTTTCAAAAATTTGATATTTAGTTTAAGTTCAGGATCAAAATTGATATTTTTAAACATGCAATTGAACTCAAAATTTGTAGGGATTAAGAAAAATAGAATTTATGTTCAAATAGCTAATTTAGAATGTTTTATAATTTTAGATAATTGAATTTGTGAAATTTTGGTTCATTTGTAAATCTAAAATAGAATTGATCTAGTTTGTTAATTGTAAGAAATTGGATAAATCAATTTGTAAAATAAAGAAATAAAGATGAAAATATAATGAATTATGGATCATGAGATGATATAGGATGAGTTTAAGGTCAAAACAGGTAAATTGTAAATGTTTAAGTTTGGTTGTAGAACAAATGTTGAAGTTCGAATTTCTGCAATTTTTGACAGATAGTACGCCGCCTCCTGAGAATCTACGCTGCTGGTGTAGAGACGGCGTAGGATGGGGACAGTAGCGTTTTTCTTAACGCTGGGAGGAACGCCACCGATGTTTACTAGGGTTTCTCTTAACACCGGCATGGAACGCCGCCGGCGTAGGGCATGGGTTTGTTGGTGTATGTAGTAGGAATTGAAGTTCTGGAATTCAAAGCCCCGATGAACGCTGCCAGTGCTCGTGTAAATTTTGCCAGCGTAGGGTGTACACTGGTAAGATCTACACGTACGCCGCCGGCATATAACCAAAATTATAAACACGAGACGCGAAAGATAGTTTTGACAGATTTGTCTTTCATCATTTTCTCCTTTGTATAAGAGAGTTTTGGAGTGTTCTTGGAGATCTAGAATTGGAGAATCATCCGGAAGACGTTTATGATTCAAAGTAAGTGATTTTAACATTTTCTCATGAATTAAATACGAATTTGTATGAGTTTGCATAGGGTTTTGTTGTGTTCTTAAAGGAAAAACGTAGGAAAGATTTAGATCTTGGATTTGATCTGCCTCGGTTGGATAAGAAGTGAGTGTTGTGATTAAAACAAGTAAGTATAATGTACTCATATTAGATTTATACGAATTTCATGTAAATTCTAAGGATTTTGTGATTAGTTTGCATAAAGGAAACCCTAGGTTTGGTTGGATGAATTTGCGGATGTGAGTTGGAATTTGGTAATCTAAATCAGTAAGTTTCGTCCTTTCTTTGATGAAGTTGAATAATGTATGATCAGATGATCATTATGTGTTCTTGTTGTCATATAATATTAGGGTTTTGAAGGATTATCGAATTCTATAGATTGTTGTGGAAGATTGATCGGGTTAGACGGTGCAACTGGGTGATTTTCTTTATCAGGTTAGGATTTTGGGAGTTATAATACATTAGGAATTGTTTATATCGTGTTTTTATTTGTTAAATATATAAATGTATGTTGTTGACAGGAATTTTGGAGATTTGGGTTTGTTGTTGAATTATTAATATTGATTAAAGTATTGTGGAGATTTGGGAGATTTTGTTGTGGTTGAGTGTTATCGATAAAGTATGTTTAGGAGATACAAATTGGAATTTCCTAAAACTGAGAAAGGTATGACCAATCCTTGCTTGCTGTTTTTGTCTGTAAGCTTAGTATCGATTGAATGCTTGTAGGAATAGAATTTCTTAATAAACTTAATCTTTATTTGGTATAATAATTGTATGTTTTGGTTGTGCTTGGCTTTGACTAGTAAAGATCTGGCAGACAGTGATACAAGTGAGGCACCCTAATGATCTTAGTGTGAGGTTGTCCCTAATGGACTTATGTCTTGATATGATTCCGGTAGAATTAGGTGTTCTGGATTCGGGGTGTTGGGGAGTACCCACTCATCCATATATGTATATGATTATTATTTCAAAGAGTTGTATGATTTTCAATGGGGTCTGAGTAACTCCGAGTTGAGGATTAGAGTATACTTAATACTGGATTGTGTTGTTTTATTGGCTTAGAAAGATAATAATATGATTGTTTTCATTAGTTTAAGTTGCATGAATTGTATGCCTTTTGTATATGCATATGCATTTGTTTTTGGATTAGAGTTATCATACTAGGCGTCGCCGCTCATTATTTTAAATTTCAGGCATAGGTAAAGAAGATATAGTGTATGATCTATCCGATTATGATTTATTCTTTGATAGCGGGGATAGTGATAGTGGACCTGACTACTTAGCCGAGAGTTAGGCTTCATATACCAAGTTTCTAAGAGAAGACATGTTTCGATCATTTGAGATTGTAGTTGGATTCATTGTTGGTTTTAAATGAAGAAATTTTAATGTAAAAAGTTTTTAGTTTATGTTGAATTTGTTGACTATGATGTCAACTTGGATTTTATGCTTGAACCAGGAGTTCATGTTTTATGAAGTATGAGTTTTTATTTTTAATAGGTTTGGTATCCTATGAGTTACCCTATGAGTGTTTACAGGTGATGATTGTATTATTGTGGATAATAGAGCCTTTGCGTATCCTATATTAAGAGGGGATACGCGGCGGGTTGTAATGCCTTATTTTGGAGCGTTACAACTTATTTGGTATCAGAGCTATAGGTTTTGAATCATATAGATTTAAGTTTTGATTCTTAGGGATGGTGAGATTTGTGGAGTGGGGTAGAATAATAGGTTTGTTGTTTAGTTAAGTTTGATGTTGTCTTATGGATTTAAGTTTAGATCTTAAGTTGGATACACTTATTCTAATTTTGTGGTGTTTTGTTGTGTTCGAATGCCTCAAAGAAGAAGAATTCCTGAGGAGAATGAGAATTTGGGGTAGCAGCAAGATGAACAGCAGGCTCAGAATCAAGACTTGCCACCACCAACACCTATCGGACAGCAGGTTCTGGTCGATGCTGCACAACTTATACAAGCTGTGAATGCTTTGTTAGGAGTAGTTGGTCAACAACAGCAAGATACGAGGAGGGACATGCAGATGGTCCAAGAAAATGCCGAAGCTTGGAGATAGGAGACACAAAGGTTAAATGGGAATGGAGGAAATGGAGCTAAGCATGCAATGTGCTTAGTCTGATCAAATTTGTGGACATGGTGCATAAGTTTGAGCTAATACCAAGTAAGTAATAACTGCCTTCAAGCATAGTTTTAAATTTATAAAGACCTGTTCTTAATTCACTATAAAGGTAATAGGCAGTGTACCTATCAATTGCAGAATAGAATAATAGGGTGCCGTTCTCTAGGATTTGAATATCAAGTACTACTATTACCATTTCTCTACTATGTAACCGACAATTTTGATGATTTGCTATTTTATCTAATTTACTTTGAACAATATTAATACAGATCCAATAACAAACAAGCAAGATTCAATAAGAACAAATGATCCAAGTTGTCTTACCTCCAATTTATCATGTGAATCCTTGGCAACTCATACTAGATATTTAAGATTCAGTTCTTAAGCTATAGAGTTCCTTAAGCAAAATGTCAATTCTTTCGAATCTAAAAATTGTCTAAACCTAGG
Organism: Combretum micranthum; assembly: GCA_024138025.1. Classification (NCBI taxonomy): domain Eukaryota; kingdom Viridiplantae; phylum Streptophyta; class Magnoliopsida; order Myrtales; family Combretaceae; genus Combretum; species Combretum micranthum. The sequence goes on along the minus strand of JAMXBD010002273.1, from coordinate 41,101 downwards.
TTAATGAATTAGGATGTCTTCAATCAATAGCAACCCAAATTTGCATTATAACATGAACTCATAAAAATAATAGAAGATTCTTGCTATTCTATGTCTAGAATTACAAATAAATCTCTTTAGTTGCATAGATCAAATCATAAAAGTAATCTTTCAATTAACTTAAATGAAAATCACGCATAAATCTGTATTTCCGGACATACAAACTTAAGAAACGGTTAAAAACATGCAATTGAACAAAAGAACTTCAATCTTTCATTAAGCTCAGAGCCTTATCACATGATAAACACGGAATTCAACAAAACCCAGATCTGTAATTTCACTCTTTCATAGTGTCTAATGATAATACATGAAATTCAAAACAGAAATTTGAAATCATGATACCACCCGAAAAGAATAAAGCTAAAAAATTTCGGATCTTCAATCTGTGATAATCTTAACTTGTTGTTAGAATTCTAAAGAACTTGGATATGAATTCTACATGTACTCTCTCTTGCTTTTCTTCCTTACTGCTGTTGATTCTTCCTCCATATTCAATTTATAATGGATTTCACATAAATGAAATTGAAAGCTCATTATGGAGGAATTTGGAAGTTATGGGAGTTATGGGTCTTTTGGCTTTCCAAAGTAACATACCTCTTTAATGCCCAATGAATTTTATTTTAATAAATAGGGGGTTACTATTCATTAAACAAGCCACTTCTCAAAAAGCAATTTACTGTTAAATTGACATGCTTGGAGACAAATCATGTCACTTGAGCATGTCTGGCTATTTTCTTCACTGTGGAAATGGCACAAACTAGGGACATGGCTTGTCCCTTAGTCGTGTAACTTTCTATGGTTTTCCTTTCTTCATTGACATGACTTGGGACATGGCTTGTCCCAAAGTCGTGTGTCACGTCCGAAGGGTACCCTAAATGTGACAGTCCACCACACTCAATATTAAAGCTTAAGTATGACAACCTTAGCCATTCCCAAAAGTTTTATAGTAAGTGTAAGGCATGCTTTCACAACTTTAGAGGACCATATATGGAATTATGAAGTTTAAGAAGATATAAATAACACATTTAAGAAAAGAGGATTCATAATAATCATTTATTCATATCAATGGTTTTCAACTTAGGGACATTTTCCCCCGATCTCTGATCTATTACATGTATATTTGTACATCATTACTAATACTGCACTTTATCTAAATTTCTATTACCCAAAAAGAAATTACCTGCTGCAGGGTCACGTGGCCTTAACCATAAGTAGGGAAACTGCAAAAGATATCCATTGGAGTATAAGTTAATAGGCTTAGTGAGAACTATTTCCATAAATAACTTCTTGTAAAAGATTTCAAACAAGTTGATTAAACAAACAAATGTAATGCAACAAGCACGTGGGCACAACAAGGGAACTATATGTTGAATGGATTTGCGCCATCCATTCGGGATTTGGTGATACATAACCTCAATTCAAGTAGTTTCAGTTAAAAAGTTTTCATGCTCGCGAGCACTCATCGCCAAGCATTCCGAATCTACTTGATTGACCTTGCTTTCGGATCTTTCGCCAAGCATTTCCCTTAAGCCGCCAAGCAATCGCTTTTGGATCTCCCGCCAAGTGTTGCTTTCGACATGAGCTTACTATCCCTCTCACCCAAGGATAATAACCTAAAATGAAATGTCACTCACTTCGTGGTATGCATTAATTCATTTATTTATAAAGTCATAGCATAATTATTTTTAAATTTAAGGCGATCAACGAATTTCATACAAATCAATACTATACTAAAACAATCATTTAAAACAATTCCGGCTTTGATATTCTTAAAAATTCTTTCAAAGAATTATTTTACATACATATCGGTTTATCTTTTCCTAACTCTAATGCAACTAATTTACAAGCACAACAAGTATAGTTTTTAATGGAAATAAACTCACGATGCCATATTGACTATTCCTCTAGGCGGATGAGTCGTTCACACACTCCACTTAATCGTAATAATCCTCGGGGTAAAGGAATCCTTCCTCGGGGTCATCTGGCCAAAGAAAATACCCACAATGAGTATTCCGTGATCATATTCTTGAAATTGGACAAAATAATGTCAAAAGAACGTTAAAGTTCGTATAAAGGAATGTTCCAACTTAAAATGGCCATAACTTGGTCATTTTAACTCGGAATTGTGCTTATAATATACCGATTTCTATCTACTTGAAAAGATCTACCCATTTCTAAAATTATTTTCAACAAATAAAGCCATATAGGCTCCAAAATAGTGGCGACAAAATTCACCATGGATTTTCCAAGTAAAAATAACTTTGGTTCAAGAAATCAAAACTTGTTTGATAAATACTTAGTTATCTATATAGTTGAAAATTTCTCTTTTTATAACTATATAACTCATATTTAAGTATGCTCAAGTGTTTTGTTGTCCAATTATTTTTTCTTAAATAAAACAATGTTGGAAGAATATAGTTTTCAAAAATTGTTTTTGCAATTTCCTTGAAATGAAATACCTTTTTCCCTTTTGTTTTCTAAAATGCTTTACGTTGATTTTATTATTTTTCTAAGCATCTTTTTGGAAATAAAATTTTCTATTTTCTAAGTTTTCTATACTATTTTGAAGTTATTAGAAAATATGCTATTCTTCATATTTATTTTTCTTGTACAAATTTCTTTGTCTATTTGTTTACAAAAATCTTCATTTGAAAATTTCTCATTCCGTTCTCATGCCTTATGTTTTTCATAGAAATCATCCATTCATAAAAGTTTACTTTCTTGAAAAAACAAAGTGGAGCAATATGTGACTTAAGAACTTTTTATAGTAAAGTAGTTTCTAAAATTTAGTGGCTTCTTCTTGTAACTTGTAAAGAAATAACTTTATTTTTGTTTTCAAACCATAGATTTTCTTTGCCTATTTGTTTATAAAGGTCCTTACTTGAAAATTCCTTAGCCATTCATCTTGTTTATCTTTTTATAAAAAGAACCATTTTTGTATCAACACATAATTTCTTTTGGAAAACAAAGTGGAGTAATAAAGGTTTAAGTAGCTTTTTAAGGTAAAAGTAGTTTCTAAAATTATAGTGAGTTCTTTTTGTAACTTGAAAGGAAATGAGTTTATCTTTTTTTATCTTATAGATGATAAACTTATCCCTAAGTGACAAAATTCTTCTTTTGTTTAGTTATTGAAATTTTTGGACAACAATCTAAATGAACATGATTATGAAAATAATAGTAAACAAAATTAATATGAAACATAAATATAGTCAAGTATTGGAGTCTTAACTTTTTCAAGGCTCCCGGGACTAAGAAGTACACTAGTCCCAAAACAAAATAAAATGTAAGAAAGAAAAATTGTTTTGACTTGATGAGGACAAGTCTAAGACTAGAGGCTAGTCTTAATTCAACAAAGAATAAATAAATAAATTACAATGGAATAAATATTAAATTGCTTTGCATGAAATAAATAAATTGCAAGTGAGCTTATATGCTCTAAAGAATATGTATATATATATAGATAATAATATATTAACAATAATAAAAAACATAGACATAAATGGATTGGCATGAACAAGAACAATACATGAACATAATGTAGTTTCCATAACTTGTAGTCTTTGGAAACTCACACTATGGTCATGTAAAGTTACAAGACATGAAGAAGAAGAAATAATAGAAAGTGGTTACCTAAAGGAGACTTTGGTATGGTTATGTGGTTATGGTTTTGGTTTGTTGGTAGAAGTTGTTGTAGAAATATTTTGAGAGAGTTTTGGGATGGTATTTTGAGGAGAGAAATTGAGAGAGTTTTGGTAAGAAATTGTGAGTAGTGAATGTGTGAAAGAAGTAAAAGAGGAGGGAGTTATTTATAGGCAAAATGTGGAGTGAACTTTGTGTGATTAAAATGAAGAAAAATTGAAACAAAATTGAGGGAGAGGGAGGCATAGGGGCGCCGGCCATGAAGGGAATAGAGGGGGAGTGATTTATTTTTTTGACTTTTGTTAAATGAAAGATGTAATGTGTAAGGTAGATGTGAAATAAAGTTATGGGAAAAGTAAAAAGTAAGGATTATAGGTTATGTAGAGTGTAAGAATAAGTGTAAGAAAAATTAGAGATAAAAGAATAGTGTAGAATAGTAATGAATAGTGTAATGTAAAGTAGATATGACTAATAAAGTACCGGTAGTAAGAAAATACGCGTATAATACCTATATCTGTTGTTTTTACTTACCGAAAAATTACGAAACTGATATTTTTGGAAAACTTATATTTTTACGAGTCTAACGGTGTATTCGGAATATTTTTACTATTCCGGGCTCCCTGACACGTTTTTCGAGAACTGTGTCCGATCGGGTTCGAAGGACACCTGAAATTCGCAAAACTGATATTTTTATATAACCTATGGTTATTACGAACTATTCTAGCTAATTATCCCCACTTCGTTTTCCAGGGCCATGGCAAACGGCAATGCCGGATTTAATTGTTTACGGTAAACTAGGGTTTTGTTGACCTTTAGGGTTCCGGTTGACTTCCGATTTAGGGTTTTATGCTAAACCGATTCCAAAAATTTGGGGGTTTACAACCTACCCCCCTTAAAGAAAGTTTTGTCCTCAAAACTTGGAAATTCCTAATTGCGGTTCCACCCAACTGGAGTATTTGGGTTGTGCTTCGTTCGTATCTCCTCAGGTTACTTGAAAAAGATTCCTCTTAACCGATTTTCCTCATTTTTTATCTTTTGTATTCTTCAGGATGATTGTCTATATTGGGTATTCCTCATAAGGAAAGTTCTTTTTCAAAAACATTAACTTTTATCTTTGTAACTCGATTTCTTGACCATTTGTTGAATGGAGATTTATCACATGTCTCCAATATAATAATCTAGACTTCCTTCTTGTCTTATCACTTCTCAAAATATCGTATGGTAATTATTCCTACCCTTAAGCGCACATGATTTCCATTTTGGAACTTCTAGGGTCCTTCTTTTTCGACCAGTCTTATTTCTTTGTCTATCTTGTGCCTTTCCGATTTCATGAGTCACTCTTAATTGTTTCTCCAAGATCTTGAATTTTTTTCTTGATCGTTGGTTGCGTAGCATCAGAGGTCTCTTTTTCTCCGAAACTCATTATTAGTTTCTTTATTGCTCCATTCTCCTGTCCTGGTTTGTCATGACTCAGATTAGAACTCTTTTGTTTTTATATCATCTTCCTTTATAAAGCTTCGTGGAGAATGTTATATTGACTGTTTATGAAATGAACCGTCTTTGTCAGTCAATCAGCTTATAGTTTCATCGTCCTTGCCTTCTTACTAGTAATGTGAGAAATCCAAAATCTCGAAAAGGTTCCTGGTATTTACTGAGTCCTTGTAGATCCTTCTATCTTCTCGCATTTTTAATTCTTTCTCAGTTTCTTTAATGTCCCTTGAACTTTAGTATATCTGAGTTCTTATTGAATATGTCGTTGATCCCAAATTATGAACCGTATTCATGATTCTTTCTTATCGATTTCCTCGTCCTTAGTTATGCTAAATCATCCTTGAACTTCCCTCAATACACCTTTCTTCTTGTATTTCCTCTTTATCCTTCGTATCTTCTCATCTAAGCTCTTTTATTCTTTTTACGCCGTTGGCTTTAATATTCTATCGATTGTTTTCTCCTTGTTTGGAAATTTCGATGTTCAATTTCTCAATCCTTTTTACTATTTCCTTATACTTAGAATTATATTCTTTGGTTATCTCTTTTTCTCCTTCAGGTTATACCATGATTTTTGTCAATTATTTGCTTCTTCAACAGGGTCTTATATTCTTGGTTCGAGTCCAAAAAGCGTTACCAGAACTTGTGGGGTTTATAAAGGATCCGAGGGTCACTCCTTCTTGATCTAGTCCTTAGTTGGTAACATTTTAAACCTTGGGTTTGCTCCTTGTAATTGGTCAAAAGATTTCCACTTCCAGGGAGTGGATGTTCACTTTGTTTCTTTTCAAAAGATAACATATTGGCTTAGGGGTTTATCCTTTTCTTCCATTATAAGCTGAACGGGTGCATTTCATGGTGGTGTACTTTGTTGCATAAGGTCTTTGATCTAGGGTTTCTTGTTTTTGTTTCCCGACTTCCTTATGGGTTATTAGTCTAGTTACCATGTTGATCTCTTTCTCTAGGTGAAGTCTGAGTCATTTATCCAAGATTTTTCTTAAAACTTCTATTGAAATTTATGAATATCTCCAAAGGTTGATTTCCTTTCATCCTCTTTCATATTATAGTCATTCATTCTCTCTTCTCAACTCAAAAGAATGTGTCTCTTCTTTTCTTGTGATAACGAATCCTTCACCAATATCATCTTTCCGTCTTATTGGTTTATGAGTTCTATGTTCTCCTTGTGACTTTTTATTGGGGTCTTACTTGGGAGGTATATTTCTTATCCCAAGGATTTCTTAACTCCATTATTTCCTAGGGTCGTAAATGACTGTATGGCCTTTCATCATTATTGAATGATCGATCAACATTTTCTTAGGTTTCATCTTCCTTTTGTGTAGGGATTTTAGATCTTAAAACGAGGTTGATTGCTTGTCATCGATAGTCTAGACTAGATATATCGAAAGAATGTATCACTTTGAATTCCAAGAGAGTAAAACATTCTGAAAGCTCCTTATGTACACATTAGGGGATTATTACTTCTATTTATCCATATAAAGAAAAACATTAAACTTCTGTGTTGCTTGAAATAAAGAAACAACATCAACAAAATAGGGTTGGAGGCTTACCGGTTCCCATATCGCTGTTATAGCCTTTAATGTACTCTAAGGCAGCCAAGTTTCCATTCTCTTTGTTTATTTCTTCACTTATCCACCGTCCCTCCAAGCTGTAGATTTGAATTCCCAAAGCAGTAGATCCTAGTCTGCTTTCACTTCCACTTCCATTTCCTTTCTCAATCCTTATAGGAACGACTCCTTTTGATGATCTTGACAGAATATTCCTTCCTTGTGGACAGTTGTTAGCAAAATGCCCTTTCTGATTGCAGACATGACATGTATTAACTCCTTTATTTGGGCATTTTGTCATCTTATGGTCTGCATTTCCACAGAAGAAACACTTTCCAAATAACTGGGGGCACTTCTTTAGGTAATGTGCTCCCTTGCACTTCCAACACTGAACGTCCTTTGGTGTGAACCTTCCCTTGTAGTTGTTGGGGATCTTGAATTTCTTTGGCGGAGGCATGAAATTGGGTCCTTTCTTCTCGACGATTGTGTTTTCTTCTTCTTCTTTTCTTTCTCTTCTTTTCCTTGCTTCTTCTACGATCCGAGCTCTTTCCACCAATTCTCGAAAATTTCTTATGTCAAATTCTTCCAATCTCATTCTTATATCTTCATCTAATCCTCCTATAAAGACTTGTCTTTTTAACTCCTCGCTGTACTTATAGGAATCAGGGGCATATTGCAACAATCAACTAAATTCGGTTTCGTATTGCTCGATTGTTCTTCCCTTTTGAGTGATCTGCAAGAAGTCCGCACTATATCTTACTCGTAAACTTCCTGGAAAATAATTCTCTAAAAACTCATGTCTAAACATTTCCCAAGTGATTGGAGTCATTGGATCTCTTTTCCTTGACTCCCACCATATCCTAGCGTTTAGACGAAGCATGAATATTCCATACTTGATTTGCAGGTGAGGCGGAACTTCATATGCATCAAAAGACATCTCAATCTGAGATAGCCAATCTTCGGCCTCCTCCGGCTTATCATAAGCTCCCTCAAAGTAGTGGTTGCTTTTGATGAAGTCAGGTAACATGCTTTATATGGCCTTAGTGGTGGGGGTAGAGGTAGGGGTGCACTTTCTCTATGCATGTTCCAATTTACAGATGCCTCCGTTGATGCTTGTTGTGGTGGCGGTGTTGGTGTAGACGCCGGTGCTGTCTCAGGTACAGGTGCTTGTGCTGGCATGTTTTGCCTAATTTCTTCTAATACGTGGGTTAGGTGTCCTAACGTGGCGTGTAAGTCCATCTGAGGTGCGGCGGCTCCTTAAACATCAGGTTGATCTGCTTCCACGTCTGGTTGGTTAGAGGCGCTTTGTTCCTCTCTTCGTCTACTTCTATTTCGGCTGTTTAAACTTTTCTAAGTTAGCTTTTATAAAGTTTTGATAACTTAGTTAAATTTTTGCCAAAAATTTGTGGGTATAACGGAAACTTAAATATGCTTAAAAGTTAATGAAATTTAAATAAAGATAATTTCTGAAATCAAACTTAAAACGTCATCATAGAAATAAAGTTCATACATGAAATCAGAAAAGGCAAATCATAAAAAGGAAAACATAGGAAATAGCAAACATTGCTCCGAAAACTTAAAAGACAGACTGGGATCGTGGATCTAGTCTATGATAACAAAATCTAAGCGGACTTCTAGGGATATGCTCCGTCTCTTCTTCATTCTTCGGGTGCATCTCCCGGATTGCTGCTGGACGATCCTGGGTTCAAACTCCTCATGATTTGGTCGAGGCGTTTCCTTCTCTTCCGTTCCCTTTTGTCGAGCCTGGATTTTGAAAATCATCCGGTTCATTTCTCCTAACCCGATTCATATTAAACCCTAACCCATTTAACATGAATCCTCGACTAGGGGTTAAAAGAAATTTTAATTTTTGAAAACTTTTTAGAGTCGCCACCCGATATAAATCGGGAAAAAATGAAAGCCAGGATTAATGGGTCGGTTAATCCTAACTTAACCACTAGTCTGCGAAAAGTTTGATTTAAAAATCAAATTTTTAAAAAATACCAGATATCTGAGTTCGGGGGCTAACCTATTAGAACCTAAGCGGTTACCACTTTAAATTAAAATTTAGAATTTATCCTTTTCTATACTAAAAAATTCAAACAAAACATTTATAAAACAAATATCTACAAGTTTAATCATGCATTTTTATTTTTATGTATTTTTTCTTAGGATTTAAATATCAACAAACATTTGTATTTTTCCTTTAAAAAAAAACTTATAATATGTACAATATGATTATTTCAAACTATCAAAACAAAATTTATTTTTTCTAATTTTTGTCGCCCCGTAGGTGCCTACGTACTCGCTAATCGAGATCAGACAGAACGTAGTTCTTTTATAAAGAACTTAGTTTGTTGATCAATTTTATATTTTCAAAATATTCTCACTTTATATCAATTAAATTTTGAATTTTTATGAAAACCAATTTTGATGATCCTATGATCTAATCAATTGATTTTTATTTCATAAAAAATATATTTTTCTAAGTTCAAAAATCATTAATTCATGGTTAATTTAATGCTACATGAAAATAATTTTGAAAACTTTGAGTGTTATCTTTATAGCAAATTTATAAAGATAATTTTGATAAAAACTTAATTAATATCATGATTTTTAAAAATAACAATTTTTATCTTTATTATTCAACAACAATTTTGGTTTAAAAAATCTATTTACAATTTATTATTTTTCAAAATTCAATAATCATCACATATGTTCAGAACATATTCAAAATATATCATAACAAAATTAAAATACAAAAACAAAACATCTCATGCATCAAATATATATTTAAAGATCAATTTATATGCAAATACATATCCAAAAATATCAAAAATTGCTAAAACATGTAAATTTATATTAAAAATAATTATTCTAATTTTTCTGAATTTTTTTGGATATTTTATGAATTTTTATTAATTTTTCCTTTTTTTCCGAAATTAAATATATAATAAATAACTAATAAAATATTGCGGACTAACCTGGACCGTTGAATTTTCTCGGATCAGATCTAGAGCGTCTGATCTGTAGACTAAATCTGGACCACAGGATCTGATGACTTTCGATCTGGAGCGTTGATTGCTTTGATCGAATCTGGACCGTCTGATCCTCTTGTTGAATATGGACCGTAGATCTGGCTGACTATTGACCGACGATCGTTGACCGACGACCGACGAACGTTGACCGATGATCGACCGGGTTGGATTCGGATTTCGGGTCGGATCTTGGAGCTCCGTCGGGCGAAGAAGACGATCACGCTACCTTTCGAGCGTTCCTCGGCCGCTCCTGGTGGTTTTCGAAGGCTGCAACCTTGTCGGCCCGATGTGGATTGAGGTGCTTCAGCGGCTAGTGGTGGTGGTTCACTCCCAGAACCACCAAAAGTGGCGGTTTGTGCGGTGGTTGACGGCGGCGAGGATTAAAAAATTTTCTAAAAATTTGCAGAACTTCCAAATGCAAATTCGAGCAATTCTAAACACTATAATCAATCAAAAACACTTCCTAAATGATCCTAACACTCTTTAATTGGATCGAAATCCTCCCGATCACTTCGAATTTGCAATTTTTGCAATTCCAACACTTTCTACTCTATTTTCAGATCTCGGTCTTGTAGTGTGTATTTTGCGAAATTGAATTGTGCTTTCTGCTTTTGGGGTGATCCTATTTATAGAATTCGAAACAATTTGTCGTTTTGAAGCTTTGTACTTGTTCAATTTTTGAATCACAAATCGTTATACTTTTTCAAATAAGAACGATTCAAAATTGGGACTCGATTCGTGATTGTTGGTTCAAATTGATCACGAATCTTATGTTTATACATCATAACTCTTCGATTAAGTGTTTAATTTGATCAATTGATACAATTCGGCCAATTTTAAAATTTGAAAAATCATGTCCATTCGAATTTTTCCCAATTTTCATGCTTCAATTAATGTGGCTTTTGGAATGAAAAAATACGTGAATTATGTACAGATGTGATGTATCCCATGCCTAGTTTGTGTCTGTACAATTAATTTCGAAAAAACACAAAGATTCGTTGCTCAAATGATGTCTCAAAGTGGATGAACCGATGTGTCTTTTAGGAAAAAAAAATTGAACAAAAAGAAGCAAAATCTGCCTTGGGCTAGGATCGAACTCAGGTCCCCTTGCTCCTGTGTCCATGGTCTGAACTGTTAGGCCGTTAGCCTATGCCTTGGTCTTATGGCTAACCCACTAATACTTAAGGCTAATAAAATATATGTTATATTGAGCTCAAATGATTTTTTTCTTTATTCTAATTTTTTCCTACATATATTTTATTTACATTACTATTATTCATTTAATTATTATTATTCATATTTTATTCCTCTATTTTTTATTTTTCTATTTTCTATTTTCTCTTATACTATTTATTATTATTATTTTTTATTATTATTATGTTTTTAATGAACTCAACATGACATTAATTTATTCTAAACTTAGGCCTAATTTTTAATTGGGCAAAAATTGGGTGTCTACACCTTTCCAATGCCCTTTCGTGGTAGTCAATCAGTTCCTCATCCGTCATTACTGGTGCTATCTCATCAATGGTCTTCCAAGTGATTGTTCCTTTAGTCTCCATACTGTTGTTTTCGTTTGTTGGAGCATTTTTCGTATCCATCGTGGAGTCGGTTCCTTGTCCTCCCTGAGTATGTCATCCTTCTAGGTAGTGAAAGATTCTTAACTCATTACTAGTCCAAGGTTCCTCGACTCCTATAGCGGCTTGATCCCTTACCTCTTGCACCGGTCTTTCTTCTTGATTTTCCTCTGGGTCTTCATTGGGTTCATCATCCGAACTATCACTCACTTCTTGCATTGGTTCATCTCTTATTACTGATCCATCTTCTCGTAGACGTAAGGCCTCGTTCCTTCCTAGTTGTATTCCTGTGAAAGCAGGCGGCTCAGTGGATACCTCGGTTGGGGTCGTAGCATTCCTTGATATACTCCATGCCAATGGAAAATATCGTTGAGGTTAGCCCTCATCCATTCGAGGTGATCCATTAGATCATCATGGGCGTAAACAAACATTGGCCCGATCTTGGTCCATGTTCGAAAATCAGGTGAAGTTCGACCTCCTTCTTCTCTAAGGACGAAAGTTGCTTCCTTGAGCATTGGTCAGTGTCTGTGATGGCAATGATCCGTTCCACAGCATATATTACCTCCAACTCAGTCATTCTTTATCCTATGGGCAGTTGTGAATGGTTCGTAACACTCCCTTCCATTCGGTTTGAATCATTCCCCTCTTCCAGATTTGAAACATCTCCCGAACAGTCTTAGGTTGTCCTAGGGCAAACTCCTCACATAAAACTCTAAGTCTCATTCGGTAATTCTTTGGTTTTTCAAAAGGTCCTTTTCGAAAATTCTTGGCTTGAAGACGGGCCTCATCTATGGTGATCTACGTAAAAGAAAGAGATTAGAAAAACTTATTCTACCGATTCTATTCCATCTAAGTCTTTTTTTACTCCATTTTAAGTCAATTCTTCTTAAGTCCAATTCTATAATTATGACTCCTAGGTTCTTAAACCATGCTATGATACCAACTTAAACTGTCACGCCCCAAAGGGTACCCTAAATGTGACAGTACGCTACACTCAATATTAAAGCTTAAGTATGACAACCTTAACCATTCCCAAAAGCTTTTATATTAAGTGTAAGGCGTGCTTTCACAACTTTAGAGGACCATATATGGAATTATGAAGTTTAAGAAGATATAAATAACACATTTAAGGAAAGAGGATTCATAATAATCATTTATCCATATCAATGGTTTTACAACTTAGGGACATTTTCCCCTGATCTCTGATCTATTACATGTATATTTGTACATCATTACTAATACTACACTTTATCTAAATTTCTATTACCCAAAAAGAAATTACCTGCCCACAGGGTCCACGAGGCCTTAACCATAAGTAGGGAAACTGCAAAAAATATCTATTGGGGTATAAGCTAATAGGCTTAGTGAGAACTATTTCCATAAATAACTTCTTGTAACAAGATTTCAAACAAGTTGATTAAACAAACAAATGTAATGCAATAAGCATGTGGGCAAAACAAGCATATAGTTTTTCGGGAACTATATGTTGAATGGATTTGCGCCCTCCATTCGGGATTTGGTGATACATAACCTCAATTCAAGTAGTTTTAGTTAAAAAGTTTTCATGCTCGCGAGCACTCATCGCCAAGCATTCCGAATCTACTTGATTGACCTTGCTTTCGGATCTTTCGCCAAGCATTTCCTTAAGCCGCCAAGCAATCGCTTTTGGATCTCCCGCCAAGTGTTGCTTTCGACATGCTTACTATCCTCACCCAAGGATAATAACCTAAAATGCAATGTCACTCACTTCGTGGTATGCATGAATTCATTTATTTATAAAGTCATAGCATAATTATTTTTAAATTTAAGGCGATCAACGAATTTCATACAAATCAATACTATACTAAAACAATCATTTAAAACAATTCCGGCTTTGATATTCTTAAAAATTCTTTCAAAGAATTATTTTACATACATATCGGTTTATCTTTTCCTAACTCTAATGCAACTAATTTACAAGCATAACAAGTATAGCTTTTAATGGAAATAAACTCATGATGCCATGTCGACTATTCCTCTAGGTGGATGAGTCGTTCACACACTCCACTTAATCGTAATAATCCTCGGGGTAAAGGAATCCTTCCTCGGGGTCATCTGGCCAAAGAAAATACCCACAATGAGTATTCCTTGATCATATTCTTGAAATTTGACAAAACAATGTCAAAAGAACGTTAAAGTTCGTATAAAGGAATGTTCCAACTTAAAATGGCCATAACTTGGTCATTTTAACTCGGAATTGTGCTTATAATATACCGATTTCTATCTACTCGAAAAGATCTACCCATTTCTAAAATTATTTTCAACAAATAAAGCCATATAAGCTCCAAAATAGTGGCGACAAAATTCACCATGGATTTTCCAAGTAAAAACAACTTTGGTTCAAGAAATCAAAACTTGTTTGATAAATACTTAGTTATCTATATAGTTGAAAATTTCTCTTTTTATAACTATATAACTCATATTTAAGCATGCTCAAGTGTTTTGTTGTCCAATTATTTTTTCTTAAATAAAACAATGTTGGAAGAATATAGTTTTCAAAAATTGTTTTTGCAATTACCTTGAAATGAAATACCTTTTTCCCTTTTGTTTTCTAAAATGCTTTACGTTGATTTTATTATATTTCTAAGTATCTTTTCGGAAATAAAATTTTCTATTTTCTAAGTTTTCTATACTATTTTGAAGTTATTAGAAAATATGATATTCTTCATATTTATTTTTCTTGTACAAATTTCTTTGTCTATTTGTTTACAAAAATCTTCATTTGAAAATTTCTCATTCCTTTCTCATGCCTTATGTTTTTCATAGAAATCATCCATTCATAAAAGTTTATTTTCTTGATAAAACAAAGTGGAGCAATATGTGACTTAAGAACTTTTTATAGTAAAGTAGTTTCTAAAATTTTAGTGGTTTCTTCTTGTAACTTGTAAAGAAATAACTTTATTTTTGTTTTTAAACCATAGATTTTCTTTGCCTATTTGTTTGTAAAGGTCTTTACTTGAAAATTCCTTAGCCATTCATCTTGTTTATCTTTTTATAAAAAGAAACATTTTTGTATCAACAAATAGTTTGTTTTGAAAAACAAAGTGGAGTAATAAAGGTTTAAGTAGCTTTTTAAGGTAAAAGTAGTTTCTAAAATTATAGTGAGTTCTTTTTGTAACTTGAAAGGAAATGAGTTTATCTTTTGTTATCTTATAGATTATAAACTTATCTTTGAGTGACAAAATTCTTCTTTTGTTTAGTTATTGAAATTTTTGGACAACAATCTAAATGAACATGATTATGAAAATAATAGTAAACAAAATAATATGAAACATAAATAATAAAGTCAAGTATTGGAGTCTTAGCTTTTTCAAGGCTCCCGGGACTAAGAAGTACACTAGTCCCAAAACAAAATAAAATGTAAGAAAGAAAAACTTGTTTTGACTTGATGAGGACAAGTCTAAGACTAGAGGCTAGTCTTAATTCAACAAGGAATAAATAAATAAATTACAATGAAATAAATAAATAAATTGCTTTGCATGAAATAAATAAATTGCAAGTGAGCTTATATGCTCTAAAGAATATGTATATATATATAGATAATAATATATTAACAATAATAAAACAACATAGACATAAATGGATTGGCATGAACAAGAACAATACATGAACATAATGTAGTTTCCATAACTTGTAGTCTTTGGAAACTCACACTATGGTCATGTAAAGTTACAAGACATGAAGAAGAAGAAAATAATAGAAAGTGGTTGCCTAAATGAGACTTTGGTATGGTTATTTTGTTATGGTTTTGGTTTGTTGATAGAAGTTGTTGTAGAAATATTTTGAGAGAGTTTTGGGATAGTATTTTGAGAGAGATTTGAGAGGAGAAATTAAGAGAGTTTTGGTAAGAATTTGTGAGTAGTGAATGTGTGAAAGAAGTGAAAGAGGAGGGAGGTATTTATAGGAAAATGTGGAGTGAACTTTATGTAATTAAAATAAAGAAAAATTGAAACAAAATTGAGGGACAGGGGGGCATAGGGGTGCCGCCATGAAGGGAATAGAGGGGAGTGATTTATTTTTTTGACTTTTGTTAAATGAAAGATGTAATGTGTAAGGTAGATGTGAAATAAAGTTATGGGAAAGGTAAAAAGTAAGGATTATAGGTTATGTAGGGTGTAAGAATAGGTGTAAGAAAAACTAGAGATAAAAGAATAGTGTAGAATAGTAATGAATAGTGTAATGTAAAGTAGATATGACTAATAAAGTACCGGTAGTAAGAAAATACCCTATAATACCTATATCTGTTGTTTTTACTTATCGAAAAATTACGAAACTGATATTTTTGGAAAACTTATATTTTTACGAGTCTAACGGTGTATTCGTAATATTTTTACTATTCTGGGCTCCCGGACACGTTTTTCGAGAACTGTGTTCGATCGGGTTCGAAGGACACCCGAAATTCGCAAAATTGATATTTTTATATAACCTATGGTTATTACGAACTATTCCAGCTAATTATCCCCACTTCGTTTTCCAGGGCCAAGGAAAACGGCAATGCCGGATTTAATTGGTTATTGTAAACTAGGGTTTTGTTGACCTTTAGGGTTCCGGTTGACTTCCGGTTTAGGGTTTTATGCTAAACCGATTCTAAAAATTTGGGAGTTTACATCGTGTAACTTCCTATTTTAAATCTTCAAAATGACGTGCCAAGTCACAAGCCATGTCATGGTTGTCTTTGCAAGATAAAATTTCCAGTTTGACAAGCTTTGTGACAAGTCATGTCACTGAGCTTGTCCTTCCAAAACTTGAGATTTAAGACTCGATTCTTCTTTTCCTTGACATGGTTGATAGACATGGCTTGTCTTTGTTTTGTTAACTACTTTTTGATCCAAACTTTTCATTTTTGACCCGTTTTGCTTTGTTTTCATAAAATAACTCCTTTAAAGGCCTAAAAACATAAATTACTATTTTTAAGTGCCAAATTCATAATATTTATCAATAAAATAATCAATGAAAGTCCAATTTAGCATTCATAAAATAGGAATAATTTTGGTTTATCAAATTAGCCCACACTTGAGTTTTTGCTTGTCCTCAAGCAAACAATAAAGGACAATAAAAATCTATCATCAAATATACTAAAAAATTTTCCCAAGTTAAAACTCACATAGCATTCATTTTTTGATCATAGCGACTTGTTTTTGTACCTAGTGCTCAAATCTAAATGTAATTAGCATACCTTAATTAAAATTTTAAGGCTAATCCAAGTAAATCAAACTTTACCCTTACCTTTTAATAACAAATTCCAAAGTCACAAAATAGAACCAAAGTCAATCAATAGTGAAATAGACCCGGTGACATTTCACCACCAATTAGCCGGTATATAAGACTTCAACCAATTCTCTAAACTCAGCAACCTAGAATTAAAGTATTTGGTATCCATCATTCCTCTAGATTTTTCTTTTTAAAATTATTATTATTATGAGCAAGAATTCTTTTAATAGCCTTCAAAGGAATTTTCTCTAGACGGAGTGTAGCTCGCATCTTTTCAACTATATTTGCCTATGCATCTTCTTGTTATAGTGATATCCTTGAGTTGGCACATCCCGGGCTTATCACCCAAGTGACCAGGTTTTAAAGGGACCCTAACAAACTCTCACTCACTCTTTCTTTTAGATTCAATACTCTTAACTCACTTACCTAAGTTAGCGGAGTAAAGGCTATGAATTATTTATTTATTTATTATTATTTTTTTTTAGGAAGCTTGTATAGTCAATAGCAAGGTCAAACTTCACTCTTCTGAGGGACCAAAGCCTGCCTATATCAACTAAGCTTTTAATTAATTGATTTTCAAAAAGAATCACTAAGTGATTGATTTCACATACTCCTTCCATAAAAAGTTAAAGGAGCTCTCAAAATTGTTTGAATGAAAAATATTCAAGCTAATAGGCTTAGAAATATAACCATTTAAATTTCAATTAAGGACTTCACTCCATTTCTAGACTGTAAATTCCATTACTAAATAGCAAGTAAGTTTAGCCCAGCTAGATTTCATCTTATAATTTCAACTAAGTATATTAATCACAAAATAGATGAGTAAGGTACTATAAGTTGCTTTTATTTTAATATTAATGCTAATAAACAACAGAGTATATTTTCAAGATTTATCCAATTAAAGCACATTAGCAAAGTTTAAATGGGGAACTTTGATAAATTTCAAAATCATGTGATCATGAAAAGTCCAAGAAAACCAAATATTCCTTTCAAGAATATCCCTCCCCCACACTTAATTGGGACATTGTCCCCAATGTCAAAATATACGCAACAAGTGAGGAAAGGAAAAAGAAAATGAACTTCCCCTGTTTAAAAATCAACATCTAGCCGCAAGATAGTCATATTTTTCAGCAAAATAGAGCAGTTGTGAGAGCAAGTCATAACAAAGTGCATCTGGGTTGCAAGACAAAAGACAAAATAAAATAAAATAAAAACAAAACAAATCAAAGCAAAAGTTAGCACTCATGATCCTACTAGAGAGCTCTAAAGAGTCTAACCGAAAATTGGGTGCTCAAAAATACAGTCATCAAAATATCATCATCAGAAATCATTAAAGCAGCAACAATTTAAGGAATCAATCTCCTTGATAGTTAGGATCATCTTCATCCTCATCCACTATCTTTCTCTGTTTCTTCTTCTTTGGTGGTGTGGGTGTTGGTGTGTCCTCTTCTTCCTCTTCTGATCCATCATCTTCCTCTTCTTCCTCCTCCTGTTCATCAATTTCTTCATCCTCAGATACTTCTTCAGTAATTTGTTCCTTGGAGGCTTGAATTTGTGCATCAACTTCTTCATCATCACTATCCTCCAGGAGTGCGTGAAGTGAATCAACCTGAACATCATCCGGTAATGATGGAAAATTCTCAGATGGGCCAGCCTGAGGTAGAGAAAATTCCACATTATTGTGAGCTGCAATTCCTTTCAAATAAGAATAAATGGCCTCCTAGTGTCGTGTCTGACGTTTTGTGATACGAATGAGAGCTTTGAATAATGTGTATCGTCCTTTCCGATTGACCAACTGTTTGAGGGTGATAAACAGTACTGAAGTGTAGCTTCGTTCCCATACATCTTTGTAAGCTCATCAAAATGTAGACACAAACCTTGGGTCTCGGTCGGAAACTATTCCAGCGGGCACTCCATGCAAGCGTACTATTTCCCTTATATATATATATTCTTGCCAACTTATCCATGGAGTACATCATGTTGATTGGGAGGAAGTGTGCTATCTTTGTCAATCGGTCCACTATGACCCAAATAGCATCATATCCTGTAGACGTTCTTGGCAATCCACACACAAAATCCATTGTGATTTGATCCAACTTCCATTCGAGTATTGGCAAGGTTTTCAAATTTCTCCAGGTCTTTGGTGCTCCACCTTCACTTGTTGGCATGTGGACATTAGTCATAAAATCTGCCACGTCTCTCTTCATACCGTTCCACCAATAGTGGCTCTTCAAGTCCTGATACATTTTAGTTCCTCATGGATGCATGGTATATCCTGAATGATGTGCTTCGTTCATGATTTCCTTCCTCATTCCTCATCATCTAGAACACATAATCTTCCTTTCATTCTCACCACATCATCTTCATCTATTGTAAAATCGGTGTATTTTCCTTCTTGTGCCTCTCCCTTAATCTTCTAAATTGCCTCATCATATCGTTGGGCTTCCTTGATTCTTTCCACTAAGGTGGGTTCCATGACTAGGTTGGCGATTTTTGTTTCCACACTTTACCCTATGAATTCGATACTCATCCTTTCAAATTCCTTTATTAGCTCCTTCTTAGCAGTGAGCAAGGTAGCTACTTCTCCATAATTCTCTCTACTTAGGGCATCTGCAACTGCGTTTACTCTCCCTGGACAGTAATTTATTCCAAGGTCATAATCTTTGATGAATTCCAATGATCTCCGCTGTTGCATATTCAACTCCTTCTGCGTGAATAGATACTTGAGGCTCTTATGGTCGGTGTAGATCTCGCACTTTTGCCCATACAGGTAATGTCTCCATAACTTAAGTGCAAACACAACGGCGGCTAACTCCAGATCATGGGTGGGGTAATTCTGTTCATGAGGCTTAGGTTGTCGCGATGCATAAGGGATCACTTTTCCATCTTGCATCAACACGCATCCAAGACCATTTCTAGTGGCATCACTGTGCACCGTATAAGGCTTTTCGGGATCTGGTAGAATCAAGATTGGGGCAGATACAAGCTTTTTCTTTAATTCTTGGAAACCTTGTTCTCTCTTATCTGACCAAATGAACTTCTCATCTTTCTGAGTTAACTAAGTTAGGGGTTTAGCTATGGTAGAAAAATTCTTCACAAACTCCTATAATATCCAGCCAATCCGAGAAAACTTCTTACTTCAGTAATAGTCTTAGGTTGTTTCCAATCCATCACTGCCTTGATCTTTTCAGGGTCCACCGATATTCCCTCTCCAAATATGACATGTCTTAGGAAAGATATCCTATCCAACCAGAAATCACACTTAGACAGTTTGGCGTACAACTTATGCTCATGCAAGGTCTGTAATGCCATCCGTAAGTGTTCTTCATGTTGCTCGTGTGTCTTCGAGTAGATCAGAATATCGTCAATGAAGACTATCACGCATTTATCCAACAGTGGTTTATATACTCGATTCATGAGATCCATGAAGGCTGTTGGTGCGTTGGTTAAACCAAAAGGCATTACTAGAAACTTGTAATATCCGTAGCGAGTTCTAAAAGCTGTCTTAAGTACGTCCTTTGGCTTAATCCTCAACTGGTGGTATCCTGACCGTAGGTCAATCCTTGAAAAGACACTAGCTCCTTGAAGTTGATCAAAAAGGTCGTCTATCCTCGGGAGTGGATACTTATTCTTGATGGTGACTTTATTGAGCTCTCGGTAATCGATGCATAAACGCATAGAACCATCCTTCTTCTTCACGAACAATACTGGTGCTCCCCAAGGCGATACACTTGGTCGAATGAAACCTTGGTCTAACAAATCTTGCAACTGAGTCTTTAGCTCCTTAAGCTCTACTAGTGCCATCCGGTAGGGTGCCTTTGATATCGGCTCTGTGTTTACTAATAGGTCTATTTCGAAATCGATTTCCCTCTTAGGTGGTAATCTAGGCAATCCGTCAGGAAACACATCTGGAAATTCCTTAATCATGTGTATGGATTCCAACTTAGGTTTCTCCTTTTCTTCTTCGTCCATGTTACTTAAGTTGATCTCTTCATCATCCATTAACTCAAATGAGTTCAACTTCACCGTGGATTCTCCCTTGAATACTATTTCACACCCATCTCGATCCTTAAACTTCACCTCTTTGTGTCTACAATCCACTAGAGCTTTAACAGATGTCAACCAACTCATTCCTAAGATTACTTCATACTTGCTCATTTCCAAGATTATCAGGTCACACTTAGAGTAACTTCTTTGTATCTCCATGGGACAATCTTTAACACTTCCTTAGTTGTTACTATGCTTCTGGTGGGGGTCTTAACTTGAAAATTGGTAGCGATAGTATCTATAGGTAAACTTGTTTGTTTAGCCAGGCTAATGGTGATAAAGGAATTCGTAGCTCCCTTGTCGAACAAAGCATAAGCGGTTTGACTAGCTATGCGTACATGTCCTGCACTCGAATTTTATACTAATCACGAAACTGGTATACTTAAGCTATTTGCGAGCATAAAACTTTATACTTCTAGCATAAGAATTGAATGTAGGATACTTAATAACTTGCATCAAGGGTAAAGGGGTTTTAGATTCTAACCTGTCACCGGTCTAAAATCTGGACCACAATCTCCATCCATGGCTACTAACTCTGCTCCTTCCTCATCTGACTCTTCACATGTCATGTCCCAGAGGGGTATCCTAAACATAACAGTCCGCCACATGCCATATAAGACTCTCGAATTACAAACCTAGCCTTTCGGGAGTCTTGTATAGATGTAAGGCATCCCTTTACGATAATAGAATACTCTATTCAATGGAGTTAAGAAGTTTAATGCGGCATTCGATAGCCTTAGATAATAAATCAAAACACATACATAAAAGTTACAAAGTCTAAGGGCATTCCCCTGCAAAAGAATATTAAAGGTCCATTACAGTCATCCAGAGTCTTTTTGGTTTCCTGTGGAAGTCTAAACAAAACCGAATACAACTTCTAAAGGAAATGCCTAGCTCCTGTACTTAAGCTGTAGCCTGCCTTGGCTTAAGCCAAATGAACTCGTGCTGCAACAAGTAAAACTATAGGGGCGTAAGCTACACTAGCTTAGTGAGTGAAAACTTCCATATCACAATTAAAACATAACATTCAAGCAATTGATTAATCAGTCAAATGAAATGCATAAAACACGTGAATTCAACAAACATATGACTAGCCAGAAATCATATGTGGATGGACTTGCGCCCTCCATCCCGGGTTAGTAGATTAATGAATCCTGTGGTACGACGCCGTCTAGTCTTACGGTCAATTGACTTATATATTCGTTTTATGGATCACGATTAACCAACATATATTCATTTTATGGATCATGATTAACTAACTATATTCGTTTTATGGATCACGATTAACCAACTATATTCGTTTTATGGATCACGAAAAACCAACAAATGCTAATGCTCCATCCCCATCGTGATATGAATGAGTTCAAGTTTATCTTTGATGTCTAATAATCAATCATACCAATTCTTTTAAGTGATCAAGCAATACTCGCAAACAATCAATTTTAGCTCCTCTCTATACAAGCATGAATTATCACCCGGCTTCGATATTCTTTAAATTCAACTTCACATAACAAAAGCAGAGCAATACAATTCCCAAATAACCCCATCATGCATATTCATTTTTGTCTTTGCTAAGTAACTAGTGCAACTATCATTACAATCATAAGCAATAATTGAAATTCGAAGTGATACTCACTCGGTCATGGTACGCCGGTCTCTTAGTAGTAATAATTGGGTGGTAGGGATTCGTCAGTCTCGGGATCACCTACCAAATAAGAATACCTTAATGAGAACTTCATCACTTAACTAGTCCAAACTATGTATCAAAACTAAACAAAATTGTGATTCTCGCTATTTGCGGAAATTCCTATTTAAAACGGCCATAACTTGGTCATTTTAACTTAGAATTTCACAAATTTTATATCGATTTCTATCTACTTCAAAAGATATATCTATTTCTAATATTATTTTCAAGTTTTGAAAACATTTAGGTTATGGAACAGAGGGATCAGATCTGCTCAGTAACCTTTTCCATTTCCGAAAAATTGTTTTGCACTTGTTTAAAAATGTATCTAATTGATGATTCATGTATATATAAAATATGAATGAGTTCCTATCATGAATGACATGTGATGAGTCCAATGTATGCATGATCTTGATGATTTTTTATAAAGAATATTTTGAGAACTCCTAAATCTTACAAAACTCCAACAATAACTACTTCTTGAAAAACCAATTTTCCAAATTTGGCATCTCATTAGTGTTTCGGGATTTCATTCTTAGAATTTCCTTGTTATCCAAATAAAAATGATTCTTCATCATCTATATTATCCAAGAGCTTCATTTCTACATAAAAATTTACATTTTTCACATTACAAATATGTTTTTAAATAGGCTTTTCTCAAAAATCCGAATTTTAGAAAATTCATTTTTTGAATAATTCCTTTGAGAAAACTTGTGTAATGCATCAAAATTTAAGGCTTTACTATATCCACTACCTAAGGACTTCATTTAACACATAAAACATTCATTTTGAGCTTGAATAATAGGTGTTCACCTAGGCATCATCCAAAGTTACGAATTTTACAAGTTGAGTACTAACTCAAAATTTTCCATCTTGATTCCACTACTTGGTTTGCACATTACTCATATCCAAACTCATTTCAACTTATAAAAATCATTACTTAATGATTCCTATTACTCATACCGTTCATTCTTTTATATAAAACATGAGTTTCAAAGTGGTTACAAGAGTTTTTAAAATAGGTCTTGAAAATCATACGAATTTTCTTTTGAACATTTCTAACAAAAACCTTTTCTTTTTAAGTTCTTTGTCTCATTTACATAAAGATCTACCAACTATCACATTTATATATACAAGACTAAGCCTTTATGAACATTAATGCATGAAAACACAAAATATTCATATGAACATGAATGTCAAGAAAAACATGAGTGTCTAAGTGCTAGATCTACTACTTTTAGTGCATGAAAAAGAGTTTAAAAGCATGAACACATATTTTCTATGCAAGATCTCTACTTTTACATGTATGAACATGATAATATTTCAACAAAAGCTCATAAAAAACAAGATCTACTCTTATGATGACTTGATATTCATGCATTAGTGTTTTCTTATCCCTAGCATTTGCTCATGGGGATTTAAAGTAAAAACACACATGAATAATCTTGCCATTATAAGATCAAGTAGTAGTAAAGCTAAAAATCATCACCTAAGGAGAGATTTGATGAAGAAATGAAGAAGAAATGAAACTTGTGTGTGTGTGTGAGGGAGGGTGGGTGTCACGACAAGGAGAGGGAGAAGAAGAGAGAGTTTTTACTTTGTAAAAATTTTTGAAAGAGTAGAAATGAAGAGAGAGAATGAAAGTGAGTTTATATATTAAGTATATTAGGGTTTGTTTGTATTAATAAAAGAAGAAAAATAAATCAAATAGATGGCAAGGGGGAGGGGTGTTGCTCCCGTCACTAAGGAGGGAGGGAGAGAGAGTGAATTGATTTTATTTGAATTTGTAATTTATGTAATAAAATATAATAAATGTAATAATTTAGTAAGAAACAAAAATTTCTTGGAAAAAAAAATACAATGAGTAGTTGTAAGGATGTAAGACTAGGGCATGGGTAGTGTGTAGTGCAAGTTGTACTTGTGAATAGTGGTAAATAGTAGACAGGACATCTACATTATCGGTTGTAAGGAAAATACGGAAAAAGGCTATAACTGTAATTTTTATAGGTTGGAAAATTATAAAATTTATATTTTTGAATTCCTTATAAAATTTTGGTTCTAATGAATATTCTAGAATATTTTTCTGAGTTTCTAGTCCTGGTGCTCGCTTTTCCATAATGGAGCTTGGGAAGACCTGAAATAGAAATTTTTCCAAATTTAAAACTTTCTATGGTTTGAATTATACTTTAAAACAATAATTCACATTAAATTATTTTATAAAATTTCTTTTGATATGAAACCAAAGGAAAGCCGGATCTAGGGTTTCTAAACTCCTCTCACTAAGCTTGAACTAGACCGATTTAGGGTTTTGCTTTTCTGTTTCCGAAGCTCACTTGACTACTAGGAAAACCGAGGTTTACAACCTTCTCACCTTAAATAGAGTTTTGTCCTCAAAACTGAACTGACATACATTGTCCTTCAAATAACTCGGGATACTTTCTTCGGATTTCCTCTTCAGCTTCCCAAGTTGCTTCCTCGAAAGCATGGTTCCTCCACAATACCTTAACATAATGAATGTCCTTATTTCGTAGCCTTTGGGTTTTCTTATCCAATAACTTTGTGGGATGTCCTTCATATGTCAGATTTTCCTTTAGCTGGATAGGTTCCAATTCCAAAATCCTTTCCGGGTCGGGTACATACCTTCTCAACACTGACACATGGAACACGTTGTGAATTCTAGACAAGTTTGGTGGTAAAGCTAGCCGGTATGCTAGATCTCCGACTCTTTCCAAAATTTCGAAGGGTCCAATATACCTCGGGCTCAACTTCCCTTGTGTACGCATTCTTTTAATACTCTTAATTGGACTTATCTTCAGGTACACATGGTCACCTACTTTGAACTCGAGTTCCCTTCTTTTCAAATCTGCCATGCTCTTTTGCCTGTCTTGAGCCTCTTTCATTGTTCATTGGATTACCCTCACCTTATCGGCTGCTTCTTGTACCAATTCTAGCCCGATAGCTATCTTTTCCACTTCATCCCAAAACAGAGGGGACCTACAGTGTCGTCTATATAGGGCTTCATAGAGTAGCATCTAAATAGTTGAGTGGTAGCTGTTGTTGTAAGCAAATTTGATGAGGGGTATATGATTATCTCAGCTCCCCTTGAATTCCAATACACAGGCTCTTAACATGTCTTCTAGAGTTTGGATTGTTTGCTCAGACTATCCATCGGTCTGAGGGTGATATGCCGTGCTGAAGTGTAATTTGGTACCCAAACTCCTTTGCAAACTTGTCCAAAACATAGACACAAATCTTGGGTCTCTATTCGAAATAATCCATTTCTGGTATGCCATGTAGCCGCACAATTTCCCGAATATAGATCTTAGCTAGCTTATCCATTGAATAAGTCATGTTTATGGGTAGGAAGTGCGCTGACTTGGTTAACCGGTCCACTATTACCCATACAGCATCACAACCCGAGGAAGTTTTTGGAAATCCGCACACAAAGTCCATGGATATCTTATCCCACTTCCACTCGGGGATGGGTAAAGGTTTTAACAATCCCCCTGGCCTCTGGTGTTCCACTTTCACTTGTTGGCATACATGACACTTCATCACATAATCTGCTATATCTCTCTTCATGCCATTCCACCAATAATGGCTTTTCAAATCTTGGTACATCTTGGTACCTCCAGGATGCATGGTGTAACCGGAGTTATGAGTTTCACTCATTATTTCCTTTCTCAACTCTTCGTCTCCCGGTGCACACAACCTTCCCTTCATCTTGATCGCATCCTCATCATCTACTGCAAAGTCCAGGTATTCTCCTACTTAGATTTCCTTTTTAATCCTTTATATTACTTCATTGTACCTTTGGGCTTCCTTGATTCTTTCCACTAGGGTTGGTTCCAATACCAGATTAGCTATCTCAAGCTCGGCACTTTGGTCTATAAACTCAATCCTTAACTTTTCAAAATCTCTAATAAGATCTCTTTGGCTCGTAATCGACGCAGCTACTTCCCCATAATTTTTCCGACTTAGGGCATCTGCAACCGCATTAACTTTCCTTGGACAGTAGTTTATTCCCAAATCGTAATCTTTTATTAGTTCCAACCATCTCCTCTGTCTCATGTTTAATTCCTTTTGTGTGAACAAATACTTAAAGCTCTTATGATCAGTGTATATCTCACACCTCTGCTCATATAAATAGTGTCTCCAAAGTTTCAAGGCGAAGACAGCCGCGGCCAACTCCAGATCATGTGTGGGGTAACTTTACTCGTGGGGTCTTAACTGTCTAGAGGCATAAGCAATAACTTTCCCTTCTTGCATTAATACACATCCAAGGCCATTTCTTGAGGCATCACTATGTACCGTACAAGACTTTTCTGGATCCGGTAGAACCAAGATCGGTGTTGATACCAATCGTTGCTTCAACTCCTGAAAATTCTGTTCCCTTTTATCCGTCCAAAGGAATTTCTCATTCTTTTGGGTCAACTGAGTTAGTGGCTTGGCTATTTTCGAAAAATCTTTTACAAACTTACGATAGTAGCCAGCCAATCCTAAGAAACTTCTCACCTCGGCAACTGTTTGTGGCTGTTTCCACTCTACTACAGCCTTAATCTTCTCGAGGTCGATTGATATTCCTTCTTTAGTTACCACATGTCCAAGAAAAGATATTCTATCCAACCAAAAATCACATTTGGACAATTTATCGTACAACTTATTCTCTCTCAAGGTTTGCAACGCCAATCGAAGATGTTCTTCGTGTTGTCCCTTAGTCTTAGAATATATCAAGATATCATCTATGAAGACTATTACACTTATCCAAAAGTGGCTTGTAGACCCTATTCATAAGATCCATAAATGCAGTTGGTACGTTCGTCAATCCGAACGACATCACCAGGAACTCGTAATGTCCATAACGAGTACGAAAAGTCGTCTTTGATACATCCTCAGGCTTTGTTCTTAATTGATGGTATCTTGAGCGCAGATCAATGCGTGAGAACACACACGCTCGTTGCAGTTGGTCAAATAAATCATCGATTCTTGGCAAAGGATATCAATTCTTGATGGTCACCTTATTTAACTCACCGTAATCGATACACAACCTCATTGATCCATCCTTTTTCTTTATGAGCAGGACAGGTGCACCCCATGGCGATACACTTGGTCTTATGAATTTTAAATCCAGAAGTTCTTGTAATTGACTCTTTAGCTCTTTTAACTTAGCCGGTGCCATCCGGTATGGTGCTTTGGATATCGGTTTGGTGTTTGGAGCCAAAACAATTCAAAATCAATTTCCCTCTTTGGTGGTGTCACGCTCCAAAGGGTACCCTAAACGCGACAGTCCACCACCTCGATATTTAAACTTAAGTATGACCTTAGTCATCCCATAAGTTTACATATGAGTGTAAGGTGTACTCACACAACTTTTAGGATCACACTTTGATTCGAGTAGTCTTAAGAAAGCATACATAGCATTAAGAATATAAATCACAACAAGATAAATAGTTAAACTTTACAAAAGCCAAGGGGGCATACCCCCGCCAAAATAATAGGAGTCTACATCGTTTAGCTCCAATTACATATCTGAATTTACATTAAAGAGATTTTCCTAGAAGTCCACGCCTATACTAGGTCCCGACTTCCTCAAAAGCTCTTTAATCCAATGTAGTAAACCTGCACAAAGTGTCCTCTCGGAACATCCAAAAATAGGAACACTGCAACAAAAACTGTTGGGGTATAAGCTAATTGCTTAGTGAGATTCATTTTCCAAGTAACATACTCGATCAAGCTAAAATATCTATACAAGCAAGTTATAATTAAGCAACCATATGAATGCACAAGCAAATGAGCAAGCAAGCATATGACTTTCCGGTAGTCATAAGTGAATGAATTTACGCCCTCCATTCGGGGTTTGGGGTAGTTCATAAGTCATGCAACTACAATTCCAAGTTGGTCCATAAGACATGCAACCATAGTCCCAATCTTAAGTGGGGTGGTCCATAAGACATGCAACCACAATTTTTAATGTTGGTCCATAAGTCATGCAACCATAGTTTCATTATTTGAATGGGGTGGTCCATAAGTCATGCAACCCTAGTCCCCTTCATTAAAGACCCGCTGCCTCCCAAATACACCTTTGTCCCACCAAAGGCATACTCGACAATGATATGCGACTCACTACGTGATATGCATGTACAATTTATTCATATAATCATGGTATATTAATTAGATAATTTAAAAGTGACCATACAAATTTCAGACATTCCAAATCTATACTAGCTCATACAAGATTATTGCAACAAAGCTTGCCTCGATATACTTATCGTTCATTCATGCAAGTTTAGATCACCATTCAATCACAATTTTATCTTTTCCTAAGTCTAATGCCACTACTACTACAAGCACATCCAAGAGCATAATTAATTGAGAAATGAACTCACTTGTCCATGTAGTGAAAATCCACTAGTCGTAATAGTCCTCGGGAAGTGGTAACCCGTCCTCCAATTCACCTAGGTACAAAGAATACCCTCAATGAGTATCTCTTATGAAGTTCTATTAAACTTAACAATTTTATTTACTAAGTTCGTCAATTTCCGTCTAGGTTGAATCCTTAACTTAAAAAGGTCATATCTAACTCATTTTAACTCGGAATTTAGCTTATAATATACCGATTTATACCTACTTCGAAAGAGCTATCTATTTCTAAAGTTAATTCAAACATTTAAGGTCATTTAGGGTCGGAAACATACTGTACAGTAGGGTTGCGAAAATTCCAAGATTTGAGCCTTTGTGAAAAATTGCCATATCTACTCTATTTAACTACTTAGACCAACTTATTTAGTCCTAAACTTGCAAGGAGATTATCAAAACAAAATTAAGAGATTACACACTTATCTAATACCAAACATAAAGTTCAAATGAAACTTCTAAGAATCCATTTTCATAAAACCGAAATTTACAAGTGAAACTCATTGTCTTGTTTTGAGTAATTCCTTTACTAAAACTTACTTAGTTCAATGAAAATAATTTTCCTATATTATATATCATCAAAGCATTCCATTTTCAATATAAAATACTTGTTTTGAGATCAAAAAGAAGGTTTTCAAAATTGGTCTCCCCATAATTACGAATTTCCACTTTGAAATTTACAATGAAACAAGACCTAAATTTTGTCTTCTACAAAGCACTTGATTTAGCAATACCTTTTAGGAAAACTCATTTAAACTTATGAAAATTCATTCCTTAAGATATCTATACCAAGAGCCCTTATATTTTTGTCTAAATCTTCATTTTAAAGTTGAATGATGGGTTCCAAAAATAGGTCTTGGTCTTGATCCGAATTTTCATAAATTTATTTTGGACATATCTCTTGAGAAAATTCATCAAAACTCATGAAAAACAACCCATTACATATTATATCTAAGAACCCTTCATTTCTTGAATAAAATCCTCATTTTGAGTTGGAAAACATGTTTTTATTTTGGATCTTTGTCTTGATCCGAAAATACAATTTTTGTTTTTGAAAATCAACTTTGATTCTTGTAAGATGAAGTCTTGATGATATACATCCATCAAACCTTCATTTTCTTAACAAAAACTTCCATTTTAAGACTTGAAGAGGGTTTTTAAAATAGTGCATTGACAAGTTACGAATTTTACTTTTTCATTCAACTCAAATCTAAGATCTACTCAATATCAACCATGAGAACATAAGAAAAACTTAGTAGTAGGCCTTAAACTTCTAGATCTACACATAAACATAACTAAAGCTTGTAAAACTCTAGATCTACAAGTTATCACATAAACAAGAAGATAAACAAGCCTTCCATATAACAAAAATACTAAGAACAAAAGAGATCATCATCTAGAGGAGTGTTTCACTTCTTGGCATCATCATCCATAGCTTTTAAGCTTGTGGAATGTCCTTTGATGCATGAAACATCCATATCATCCTATAACATCTTAGAGCTAAAAGAGGAGATTACCTAAATATTTGCAAGAAATATATGTGGAAGCAAGAAATAAAATGGGGCAGCTTGTTTCAAGAAGACAAGCAAGGAAGAAAGGAAAAAAGAGAGAGGAAAAATATAGGGTTTGTAAAGTGAAAGAGGAAGGAATGAGATGTTTAAATAGAGATAAATGTGTGTTAAATAATTTAAAAAAAAATAAAAAACAGCTGCATGGAGGGGGGGCTGGCGTGATTTGTGTGTGGTGTAGGGTGTGTGTAGTTTGATTTTAACTTGTATTTTTGAAAGTGTAACAAGTTGCATCCATTTATAACTAAAAGAGACTTTTAAAATATCAAATAAATAATTAAAAATAATGAAAAGTGGCTAATTTATGGGGAATGGGCAGCTGCAATTTTGGGAAATGGAAGTGTAAGAAAAAGCAAAAGAAGACATAATAATGTGTAGTAATGATAATGTATGTGTACTTGAGATATGGGTTGATAAAGTGGCTTTTTGAATAAGAAAATATATAAAATAAATTAAGAAAAATATTTTTATTTAAGTGGCAGAATTTTTATGATTTAAATAAAATAATCAATTAAATTATTTTTAGAAATTTAACAATTAAGTTACCGGTAAGAGTAAAATAAGCTTATATGAGCTATAACTGATATTTTTAGAATCCGAAAAATTCTAAACTTGATATTTTTGAAATCCTTATAAAAATACGAGTCTAAAAATATTAAAGATATATTTTTAATTTTCCGAGCCCCGGGACACGCTTTCCAAAGCAGTATCCAAACGGGTTCGAAATAAGCCGAAAATAAACCAATCTGATATTTTTAATAAATCAAATATTATTACGGACTATCCTAAACACTTTAATTATTTTTCGACTCCTCGATTTACGAACTCGGGTTTACAGGATCTAAACTGTAGGGTTTTACTCAAGAACCGTTGACTTAAGGTCTCCGGTAGACTTTCCGGCTTAAGGTTAAGGCTTAGAAAACAGGGGTTTACAGGTGGTAACCCAGGCAAAATCTCTGGAAACACATCTAAATACTCGTTTACCACACCTATGTCCTTTTCCTCCCGAGATTCCTCTTCATCCAAGATACCTTCGATAGGTACTATCTCCTCATCCTCCATCATTAATTCGAAAGATTTTAATCCAAACTTTCTTGGAACTCGGGTTTCTCCTACGAACTCCACTACTCCTTCCGATTGATCATAGAAACACACCATCCTCTTTTGGCAATCCACTATAGCTTTTACCTTGCTTAACAAGTTCATGCTAAGGATAATTTCGTATTTGTTCATCTCCAATATTATTAAATCACTTTTCGAGTGGTGTCCTTGTATCTCCAATGGGCAATCTTTTATTACTTCTCGAGTTGACACAATACTCCCGGTAGGTGTTTTAATTGTCAGGCTAATAGTAGTTGTGGCTATAGGTAATCCAAGTTGGTTAGCCAAACTAGTGGTGACGAACGAATGTGTCGCTCTCGTGTCAAACAAAAAATAAGCCTCCATTTTATTCACCCATATGTGTCTTGTGGTCAACAAACATCAATCACTTCTCTACCCTAAAACACTCTCATAGCTACCTATTTGGGGTTTTAATTTCTAGCTTTCCCATAAACAGGTTTCAATTTATTATAGAAAACATTTGAATAAATAAATAACTTTCAACTTAAGAGGGTCTTGCTACTAACCTGTCACCAGACCGCCATCCACGCCGTCACTTTGGTTCATAGCCGCCAATTCCACTTCCTCATCATCATCTTCCTCGACCATCCACTGGCCTTCAAAATTATAAAGTCTCATTCCATGCATCGCCGAAGCTGCACGGCTCCCACTTTTATTACCTGACCTCATAGGGTTGGTACTGCTCGAAGTCCCAAATGGTCGAGCGGCCACACTTCTCCGTTGCGAGCATTCTGAGGCCAAGTGCCCCTTCTCTTTGCAAATGAAACAAGTCAGGACTATCTTCTTTGGGCATGTATAAACCATATGGCCAAAATCGCCACAATAATAACATTTGTTTCTCAACAGGAGGCATTGCCCAGGGACATGAGTCCCCTTGCATTTCCAATAAGTGACATTGACCTTTAACCGAGTCGGCCTTCTAGTAGTATCATCCTTAAGTCTATGGTACGGTTTGTACCTTTTCCCTTTAAATCCTGAGCTCGAGGCGTCGAACGGCCTTTTCCTGAATACTCTTTTTTGGGTTCCTGATATTTCCTTTTCTTGGCTCCTTCAATCATTCGAGCCTTTTCTACCAATTCGGGGTAGGTTCTCACTCCGAATTCTTCTAGCTTGATCCGTAACTCCTCATCCAGACCTCCCAAAAATACCTGTGTCACGCCCCAACAAGTACCCTAAACGTGATAGTCCGCTATACTCAATATTAAAGCTTAAGTATGACTACCTTAGTCATTCCCAAAAGCTTTTATATTAAGTATGACTACCTTAGTCATTCCCAAAAGCTTTTATATGACTACCTTTAGCCAGTCGTTGTAGTCTGCCAGCTCATCATGCGCATCGATATAAAGGGGTCTTAACTTGTTCCAGGTTCGAAAGTCTGGGTCCTGTTGGGTTCCTTCCGCCTTTAAGATGAAGGTCATCTCTTGCAACATGGTCTCTCTATACATAAAAACCATCATCCTTTCTACTACATAGATCACCTCCACATCACTCCACCTTCGTCTGCTTACTGCATCGATTCTTAGTTCTCTGGGTAGGTTTTTCCATAAAGAATGTTTCAATCCTTTCCTCCACAGCTTAAACATTTCTTGGGCGGTTTGGGGTCTTCCAACTAACGTAAATTCTTCACATAGGACTCTCAACCTAAGACGATAGTTCACAAAGGTCTCATTTGAGTCCTTAAGGAAATTTCGGGATTTTTCCTTAACTTCGGGAAATGTTAGCTATCAAATAGAACAAGAAAAGGATCAGATCTTAAGCTTAAGTTCTAACTTCTTACTAGCTATCTTAAAGTCTATTTCTACTATCTTTTATCTAAAATTTGCACTCTGATACCAACTTAAACTGTCATACCCCAGAGGGCACCCTAAACGTGACAGTCCGCCGTATATAATATTAAAGCTAATGTTAGTCATGCAGGAGCTTCGATATCACATGCAAGGCGTGCTTCCAAGATAGTAGGAGACTCACAGGGGTATTACATTTAAGTAGATAATAAAAGCAAGCAAGAACTTATATAAATAAACATGAAATCTTCATTTAAATAATAATTCCTTACATCATCTTAGGGGCATTCCCCCATCTTAAAAGTCTTGTTACAACTAAACTATTAACAAAGTAATCATAACTATAACATGAGCCTACTACACAGATTTTCTTAGAAGTCTATGTTCAAAACTAAATACATATAACTTCTCCCAAAAACTCCTAATAGCTTAAGCTCGTACCTAGCATACGAGGCACTTTGGTGCCAACCAAAGGTAATCATACTATAACAAAATGCTATAGGGGTATAAGCAAATCTAGCTTAATGAGATAATCCATCTACAAGACATTTCCATAAATCAAACAAGTATTTTAACAATCATATGAGAATGCACCAAACAAATGAAAAAAAAAAATACACAAGATTAACCGGAAATCATGTGTAGCATGGATTTTACGCCCTCCATGTCGGGAGTTGGGAGATTATAGGCCCATACGATCATCAATATTTGCAGATTTGCTGGCTTTTGCTCGCCCTGTAGACTTTCCGACTCCTACTGGCCCATGTAGACTTTCCAGCTCCTACTAGCCACCACTACAACTTTCTCGTTTCCCACACGAGAAAAGTGGTGAAACAAATGTGACTCGCGAATATGATATGCATGAATTATTTTCAATATAAGTTTAACCAGATAATGTTGAGTTCAAGTTCAAAGTGATCAAAAACGATATTCATCATATCAATGCAAGAATCACAATTTAATTATCAATTCCTCTTTCGATATTCTTAGCTTATATTCAACCAATCATAAATTCAAATCACACGATACTTTTATCTTTTCCTTAATTTCTAGTGCTACTAATTACAAGCACAAACAAGGGAATGTAACTTGATAAAGGATTAATTTACTCCATGTCGGTCGATCCAAATCGAAGTAGACTTCCGAGAAAGTGATCTCGGTTCCTTCTTCACCTAAACAAGATGAAATACCCAAAATGAGTCTTTCATAAAATTTCTATTCTTAAAGATTTTAAACTTTTCTTAAAATTATGGTAAAATCGTATAGGAGGAAATTCCAACTTAAAATGGCCATAACTTGCTCATTTTAACTTGGAATTTTGCATATAATATACCGTTTTCTACCTATTCGAAAAGATTTATCTATTTCTAAACTTATTTTCATCAAACTAAGTCATTTGGGTTCCAAAAAAGTGGCAAGTAGGTTCACCACGAATTTTTATAAACTTGATTTTCTTCTTTTATCCAAAGCTCATTTTGAAGAGATAGGTATTATAATAGCTTGTAAAACCTTTGAAATCTATATACACATATTAATTGACTCATATCGAATGTA
This sequence comes from Combretum micranthum, assembly GCA_024138025.1. Lineage (NCBI taxonomy): Eukaryota > Viridiplantae > Streptophyta > Magnoliopsida > Myrtales > Combretaceae > Combretum > Combretum micranthum. Next base: position 6,335 of record JAMXBD010002273.1, on the reverse strand, counting down.
TGAAGTTAATGAAGTTATCTCAAGAAAAAGTAAAGTCTTTTATGGATTTTTGGAAAGTGAGTACTTTTGAAATATTCCTCTTTTGAAAATATCTTAACTTATTTCAAATGAGTATTTTTCTTTACCTAAATTTTATTTCCATAATCTCTTTAAATTCCTAAGGAATGATTTTATTTTCTAAGCTTAGTTTCCAACACTTTTGAAAGTAATAACAATTCTATATTTAGAAAAATAATTTCTTAATTTCTTCAGATCATTCTATTTTGATGAAAAGAATTTCTAGCATTTGATGAAAAAGTGAAGTTGTTGTAAAATCTTTGTTTATTTCAAAAAGTTCACTCTATGTATGTTTATGAGCTCCTCTAGATTTCTTAGAAAAATTTGTTTAAGAAAATCACATCCTACTTTTATTTCTAGAAAAGAATGTTTAAGAAACCTTTCCTCATTTATTTTGTTGAGACAAAAGTCATTATGTTCATGCATGAATATGAATCATAAAGTTATGAAAATATAAAGAAACATAATAACTTAAGAGAATAAGCTAGTAAAGAAATAAATCAAGAATTGGAACCTTAGCTTCATCAAGGTATCCCGAGACTAAAAATAGACTAGTCCCATAAAGAAAAAGAAAATGTTTTGACTTGATGATGATAAGTCTAAGACTAGAAAGGCTAGTCTTAAAAACAATATAAATTGCAAGAAAGTAAATAAATTGCAAAACAAGTGAGCTTATATACTCTAAAAGATATATATAGCTACATATATATATTTAGATAATTATATGTGTAAAAGCAACATAAAAAAATTAGATCATGAACAAAAACAAAGTATGAACCTATTGTTGCTTTCTTTAAGCTTCATGGTTTAGAAAACACACACTAAGCTCATATTAAGTAAATGAACATAAAGAACACTAAAAGAAATATTACCTAAAAGAACTAAACTTGAGAGAACTCTTGGGAGAGAATTCTTGGAGAATTTAGGGAGAGTAACTTTAATGTAGGAAAGGTGTGAAAGAAGTGGAAGGAAGATGAGGTATTTATAGGAAAATGTGGGAGGTTAATTGTGTTAATTAAATAAATAAAAATAAAACAAATTGAAGAGATGGAGAGGAGTGGCCGACGCACATTGTAGTGTAGAGGGGGAGAGAAATTTATTTCTTTTTTTTTATGTTTTTGTTAATGAAATGTAAGATATGAAAGATTTAAAGTTGTATTGGAAATGAAAATTGTAAGAATAGAGGTATGAGTTGTAAGAGTAGGTTGTAAGAAAAAGTAGAGATAGATAAATAGTGTAGAATAGTAGTAAATAGTGTAATGTAAAGTAGACATGACAATTTAAGTACCGATAGTAGGAAACTACGCGTATAAATGCGATATCTATATTTTTAGCCATTGAAAATTTTGAAATTGATTTTTGGAAATCTTATATTTTTTACGAGTCTAACGGTATATTCGGAATATTTTTACTATTCCAAGCCTCGGGACACGTTTTTCAAGAACTGTGTCCGATCGGGTTCAAAAAGAGTCGCGGTTTTACTGAACTGATTTTTTAAACTTCCTTAGATAATTACGAACTATTCTACTCACTAACTTTTTCTTACATTCTTAGGGTTTCTTAAACAGGGATGCTGGACTTGAACGGTTACGGTAGACTAAGGTTTTGTTGACTTTGGAAATTCCGATTGACTTCTAATTAGGGTTTAAGCTTTTATTGTTCACAAAACTTTGGGGGTTTACAGAGAGTGATTTGTTTTGTTGTTTTGTAATAAAAAGTAATGATATGAAAGATGTAAAATAGTATCGGAAATATAAATTGTAAGAAAGTAGATGTATATGTAGTAAGAGTAAGTAGTAAGGAAAAGTAGAAATAGATTAATAGTAGTAATAATAGTAGAAATAGTATAATGAATAGTAGACTAAATAAATATAATACTGGTAGTAATAAAAATACGTGTAAATGGGCTATATAAGATATTTTTAGATTCCGAAAAATTCTAAAACTAATATTTTTTGAATCTTCATTTATTATGAGTCTTTTAGTATTATTAGAATATTTTTAATGTTCGGTGCACCGAGGCATGGTTTTCGAAATCTATTCCCATTTGGATTCGAAACGAACTAAATTTCGATGAATCTAATATTTTCAAGCTTCACTATATTATTACGCACTATAACCTATTATTAACTCAATTTTATTATTTAAGGGTTTAGAGCGCGGGACTACCGGATCTAATCTTATTAGGGCTTGTTGTTGGCCCAATCGACCTTTAGGGATCCAGTTTTAATTCCAGCCTTAAGATTTACTCACAAGATTATAAAATTTTGGGATTTATGATTGTTTTATATTTTTGGTTTGGAATTTAATTTTTTTACTTTATTTTTATGATTTATTTAGTATTTATCAATTCTCGGTATTATTTAATCGAGTCTAAGGTTATAAGTTGACATAGTTTGACTTTTGGTAGTAATTGAAATTTTTTATTCTAAAGTTCACCGAAGGGTTAGTATCTTGTCGTTAAGTGTTATTTGGATATATCATCTTAATTTACGTTTTAGGGATCAGATAGTTTTTTTTCATACGAATTTTGAATCAAATGATTATTAACTTTCTATTTTTTATTTTTAAAGGTTCTCTTTTTCTCAAGGTTTTCGAAATTTTGTATTTTAACCTTGTTTAGAATTTGGTTTTAACTTGGGTTAGTTTTTAGGGTCTTTGTTTTGTTATTTAACTGTAAGATTATTTTCTAAGAATTTTGGAAAATTCCGAGGTTTACAATGCAATGGTGAGTAACTTGAGTCTTTCACCTTGTTTGTGATAGTATTATAATGGAACATAGTATGAGCACCATTAAATGAATCAAATGCATGAGGTTAGGAAATCTTATATGCTATGTGTTTTATAAATGAATCACAAATCTTAAAGTTTAAAGTGAACAATTGCCTGTATTAGGTGCATAGTTTGAAATGATGAATATCTGAATTTGGTATGACCACTAAATAATATGGAATAAAGCTTATTAGACTTTCAAACTTAAAATGACATGCATTCTATGACATTGTAATTACATTAGCATGGTATTCGTGTCACGTATTAATATTTCGATTCTGTACTAATGCTTGTTAAGTTCAGTAGATCTAGTTATAATTATCATAGGGCTATCAGCTTCACATGAACTAAGTAGGCTTCAAAGGAGGCCACCTATGTTCAAGTTAGCTTTAGAGTGTTAATACTCAATAGGAATTTTCAAGTTCTAAGAGAAGTGAAAAGTATATATTATATATATTTGTAAAAAGTAAATGAGATTAAAAGAGTTCTCCTTCTTTACTTTTGGGATTCTTATGAGCATGAATTACTTAATTGATCCTTCAACACCCAGGGAGGGTGTAAATCCCATAGGTTTGAATTTCGGTTATTCAAACATGTTTGTTACTATGTTGGAGGATGCATTACATATGATTGTTAGCTAAACTTGTTTAATATTAATGAAAAGCGGTTAAGATTTCATTATTCGCTGAGCTTTTTATGCTCATGCTCCTTTAGACTATTGCTTTACAGGAATATAAATAAGAAGGCTGAGACCAATACCAAGTGTGGAAGTTAAGATAGAAAATCGACTCATGTATCCATGTTAGGAAAGATGACCTTATTTGTAATAGAGACTTAGTGATGATGTTTGTAATAGCATAAGCTATATTTCGCTTTTCTTGTAAGTTATGTTGTAAAAGTATTCTAAAGAAGCCCTTGAAGACCATGGATGTAGTAATTATGTGATGACCTAGATTTGCATATTATCTTTGCATATGGCTTATTTATATGCAATATCTTTCTTGCTCTAAATCAACCTTCGAACATGTTTTATCTGTCCACTCCGTACGAGGAATGTTGGATTTAGAGTACTTAAGTAACCTTCTGGAGACCTTAGTTGGTTACATGGTGTATCATTACATCTAGCATACCCTGTGGGGGTCTGACAATTGAACTGTCCAAGACAAGTCTCGTTATGCCCTAAATGGTACCTAAACGTGATAGTCTACGACATACAATATTAAAGCTTAAGAATGATTTCCTAAATTCACATGAAATCTTTGACACTATATGTAAGGCATCCATCACAACAATAGGAGATACCGGTCGGATGTATAGTTCGAGAAAGTAAATATAGCATACAAGCATCTAGATAAATATTTAACTTCAAGATCATAGAAATATGGTATTTTCATCATCTTAGGGGGCATTCCCCTAATAAATCTCAAAGGATCAAAATATGGTCTTAGTCTTGCATTAAAAAACATTACTAGAATCAAAAGATTTCATAGGAAATCTATTCTAAGGTCTTCAAAAAGATTTCCTCCAAAAGCTTTCCCAAAAGCATAATCTCACCTAGATATATAGAGACCTCTGGTATAAGAGATATTGGTCCTGCGTCAATAAAAATCTATTAGGGTGTAAGCTTAACTAGCTTAGTGAGAATATTCCTGAATCATCATATTAATAACATAGGAAATAAAATCAAACAAGTTATATTTAGTCAAGCGTATGAAATGCATCAAACAGGTAAGAAAGCAATATATATGATCAATTGAAAATCAAATGTTTGAATGGTATTATGCCTTCCATTCGGGATTAGGTGTTTTGGACCCTTTATGACGCTACTTTATAATTCCATTATGTAGTTCTTTCAGGCTTTTACTCACTCTATCCTTAAATAGCTTTTTCAAGCTCTTATTCACCCATCTTTAAATAGTTCTTTCATGCTCCTATTCGCCCTTATAGACTAAAGGGCCCTATGAAACTCCACCACTATACTCTTATCCCACCGAGGGGATAGTAGCTTATGCAATGTGACTCACTTTGTAATATGCATAAAGCAAATAATTTATTTCTTAACATGGGATTATGTATCATAGGGTGATCATAGAACTTGTAAACACTCCATCATGATAATAGAACACCAATTTAATTAACAACAATTCGAGTCTCGATATGCTTAGTATGCTTTTCAACCAAAATTCTCATGCATATTCTATTTTTATCTTTTCTTACTTCTAGTGCCTCTAAATACAAGTATAAACATAAGTATGAAAAAGTAGGAGATAAACTCACTCTACCATTCTTACAAAATCCTTCACACGTAATAGTCATCTGAAGAAGATCCTCCAAAGCATCATCACCTACATGAAAAAAATATCCGAAGTAAGTATTTCATGGATGTTCTATTTAAACTTTCTAATTCTACTCTAGTATTCGCGTCAAAATTTGGATGAAGGAAAATTCTAACTTAAAATGGTTATAACTTGCTCATTTTAACTCAGAATTTCATATATTAGTAGTCATTGTCTATCTACTCAAAAAGATCTATCTCTTTCAAGGTTATTTTCAACATCTAAAGCCAATTGGATTTTGGAATGGGCGGTATAGATCTAACCCGAAAAGTTTCAGCCTTTAAACTTGCAATTTTTCAAGTTTTACATCATTTTCTTATTCTATAGCAAGCACATAGACACTTATATAGTTAAAAAATCATTTATTATAAATATAAACTCATATTATATGCATGATCTTAGCGATGTTGTCCCAACAATGATCTTTCATAAAATAGTTTATTTTAGAAGTTTGAAAAGTTAAGTTTATAGAACCTCTTTTTGAGTTATTAGTAGAAAACTAGAATTTTTAGTTTATTATAAGTGTGTGACTAATTATTATAACTATTTTTTATATTTCCTTAGCTTCAGAAAAAGAATTTACTTCTCAAAAATTGGATTCTTTAAGTTGCTTACTGGTTTTATTCCTAAGTGATTTTAACTAGTGAGTTGATTTTTAAACTTGTCTTGGAATAATTTGTTTTGTTCCTTATAGCTAACCAAAATATCACCATATTCCTTATAAATAAGTTTTTAAGAAAAATTTGTATGACAAAGAATTATCAACATTAAAATTTTTTCATATATTTATTTTAACATTTTGGAAAATGTGTAGTTGAGCAACTATCCCAAGTCTTAGTGCAAATCCTTCTTAAGTGTTGAAAATCATTGCCTTTGATGGTTTAGTTTCATTTTCATGTAAAAAGGAGATGTTTCAATATTTTGAAAACTTTACTAGGACAACAACATCGCTTTATGCTCATGCATGAATATGAACTTAATAATTATGTTATGAGATAAATATAGCTCATGTAGAAAATAAAGGAATAAAAAAAATCAAATAGACAAATATAAGAATAAAATATGGAGTCCCAGCTTGTTACAAGACTTTCCAGAACTTAGAAATGGACAAGTTCCATAAGAATAAGAAGAGCATAATAGAGAAAATTATGGAAGTCTAGATTGATTTCA